>JAXCGZ010003839.1:40000-157500 GCA_037179515.1 Halocaridina rubra
GTCTGCTTTAGCATTTTCGACATGTATATTTACGACCTCTCATCATGAGGTAAATATTCTCATTTACTGGTTATTTCTTATTTTTTAGTCTAGCATTGAATAGAGGATAGAGGGCAGGGAAATATTTATTCCTATCAAGTTTTTTAAGGCCATATCTGTCTCCTCGAGCTAGTCCTATGCCCTTTCCATCTGGTATTGCTAACTTTAGAATTTATTGGCATTGTTGAAGGAACGTGGACTATGTCAGGCACTCAAATTTCCCCACATTTTTTTTTTACTGGGCCTTCGAACCGGATAGGCTTAGACAGTAAGGGAATTTTTCATGGGCAGCTTAGTTTAAGCCCCAATAGTGATCGATATAGTTTTGTTGGGTTAAACCTTGGGTAGTTTACAGTATAGCGGGCTATGCCGCTCAACGACCTCATCCCTCCACTCAGGTAAGTAGTTCGATTTGAAGGTTAGGTAAGTATTTTTAGTTAGGTTAATCTAGCTACATGAAGTTACATTTGTTTTTTTAAAATTTATTACCTTGGATTTCCTATCGTTCACCAAGCCCTGTACCTCATTTTAGTCTTAGCCTAGACGTGTGTGTTTTTTTCGAGTGTATCAGTTTGCGGCATTTTGTGACTGATTGCATTCTAAGTTGACTATAGGTGTAAACCTGATTGTTAACCTGAATAGAGGTAGCCTATTGTGTATCTACAAGTTCAAAACATTTTTCTCGTTAACTTACTGCATATCACCAGTGATGTGTGGTACCTTAGATATAACCTACTCCTTGATGTTTAGCATAAACATAGACTGTGCATATATATATATATATATATATATATATATATATATATATATATATATATATATATATATATATATATATATATATATATATATATATATATATATATATATGCACGAACTTGCTCATTCCTACATTCATTCTTTATTTTGAATATGAAGAAGAGTTTAGTTTTTAGTTTACTTAGTTCTTAAGTTTGTCGAGCTGATGACAGCTAGTGTGCGAGGGCAGCTAGGGCAGTCGTCACTCAAACTTGGAAGAGGGATTGTCAGGAGGCAACTTAGTTGTTGTTACCATACTAACCAGTTGAGAAAATAGCAGCATTACCCTCGAAATTCTACAGCTGTCTCTCCAGCTAGATGAGTACAGGCCATTTATATATATTTTGATTATCCTTCCTAGATTTTACTGATTTACCGGTTAACAATACCGTCTGTCTTAGTATTCTCTGCATGTATATTTATTGCCTCCTTATATTGAGGTAAATATTCTCAATTACTGGTTATTTCATATTCATTTGTCTTGCTTTGAATAGGGTTTAAAGGGCAGAGAACTATCATTTATTCCTATAAAGTGTTTTTAGGCTATATCCATCTCCTCGAGCTAGTCCCGTGTCCTTTCCATCTGTTATTGATAACTTTGGAATTTAGTGGCGTTGCTGAAGGAACTTGGACAGAGTGCTAGCCATTTAAGTTTCCCCACAATAGGACTTTTTCCCATGACCATAATTACGTAAATATAAGTGGGTAAATTCGAATGCCTAGATAGGTTACAGTATGTGGACTGGATAGGGGGGTGAGTGAAGGCATCGATTGCGCATTGTGTCCCATTCTGGGTATTATCACTGGAGAGGGGGAAGAATAGGAAGTTATTGAAAGGATGATTTTGGGGAAAAAGCACGAAAATTAAATAATTAAACAATGAGAATTGCAGACCCTCTTGCCTTCTTGGAATACGAGATCTCCAGTCTGTTACTGGCTTTTTTTTTATTAGTTTTAGCTTACGTGATGCATATGTAAGAACTATTATTATTATTATTATTATTATTATCATCATTATCATCATCAAATAGTAGTCATATTGGCCAACGGGCCAAATGGTAGCGCTCTTGACTAATTTGTCCGGTTGTGGCTTTGATTCTTGACAGTCAATAGGATTTTAATAGAAGGAAAGCACACCATAACCTATGGTGTGGGGACACCTAAACAATGCCAGTTTTCCCCGCCATTTGTGCGTGGTCTCAGAGAACAAAAAAGCCACGTGGACTTCTAGCTTGCACATGGGGCACTCATGGGCGTGATCTATACATCAACAGATATAATTACAGATGGAATAAAAAGCTATTCCACTCCCTTAGAATAACCGCTTTGTATGCACAGACTGGATCTCTTTCTTTTACATTTGCGTTTGATAGTTATACCTAGTAGGCATGGTTTGATATGAATACTCATTATAGGGGTGGACACAGTGTGGCTGCGGAATGAAGGCAGGATGCTCATTATATCGCCCCGTGGTGGGTTTGAGCATGGATCTCTCTGTTCCTGAGCCGAGCATTCTAACCACTCACCTACCTTGGCTTTATTACACGGCTTCATTGTAGGTGAACTTTTGTCTGTTAACTTTTGTTTTGAAATGCAAGGTTAGTAAATATAATTGCATCATATGCAAATTTGGTTCAAAACCTGGTATTTTGAATCTGGTGAATGTATTTGAAAGTTATTGTTCCAGCGTGTATATTTATTAAATTTATAGCACTTCTTGATTTTCAGATGGACGTATTTAAAAACTATGTTAAATGGTACATTTAGATTTGCACATCCACGTATACTCTAGCAAATGACCTCATTCCATGTACTGAATCTGCCAACAGAGAAAGTCGGCATGTTCTCTACAGATCATGAGATAAAAAGAATAGGCAAGTCACCTGTCTTTCCTTTTGCGTTCGTTTCTTGGGCGAAAAAGAAATGGTACTGCATAATGCCAGAACACTTAAAGATGCTATTTTGTCATTGACCAAATACATATAACGATTTTCTCCATATGTAGGCTTAGGTGAGAGGGATTGCGAATGGCTTAGATACTGCAACCCACTCCATCAAATCACTTCAAGAGATTCTGACGAAGATGCGTTTACTTTTAATAAGTGTGTTTTTTTTCCTAAAAGTGCATTTTAAAAAGCATTTATAAATTATAACAGATGAGAGCTAGCATGTCATGATGACATTCCTTTTACAACAGTTCATTTGCTTTGTTGGTGGGCCAGCCTGCTCTATGTAATGGTAAGTACATACAAGATCTCATTTATTCAGACCTGTGTAAAGTCGGCAAACTATCCCATAGAATTGGTGTATCGAGCTGATTATCCTTGATAGCAAATGTGGGGACCACCATAGCCGAGTGGTTAGAATATAATGTACATTAGTTATAATTTGGTTCATAGAGGGTTGTCTAACTGATGAGACCTGCTTTTTAAATTTAGCTGTATGTAGAAAACTGTGTTCTTTTACATACATTTTATTTATATAGAAAAGCCATATTCCCTTTTATAATGAAGGTGGCTGAGTCTAAGCCAAATGCTGGAGACTCTGTGAGAGGAAACACATAGGTGATTCCCAGTTCCCTCGCTCAGTTCCGTTTAGTGGACTTTCACGACATGTAGGAGATCACAAGGTGAACACAGAGGAGGTATTCTTGCCCATGTTTTAGGGGGAAAATATGAATCTTGTTAATTTATCTTGTTTTAAGCATCTCATGCTGCTATATTTTAATTCAAATATTGCCATTAATTTATGTAAATTTGCTGGGTTTTATGCCTCTCATTAATGCATGTATCTGTTAGAAAGATATAGCAGTCTGGGGGTTGCAGTTGCTAAGTTGTCGAGAGTCAGGATGTGTATAACGTGGGTTCTATCCCCAGGGGGCAAAAGTAAGGGCATCCACCATAATCCTGTGTCTGTCTTCCCCTATTTGAATGGGGACTAATTGTGCTTAGGAAGATATATCGCCCTGGTCATAATAATCGTTCATAAATACTTGCATAAAAAAAAAAATTGGTATGAGTTTTTATACTATGTAATTTTGTAAGGTTTTAAGTTCGTACAAAATTAAGTTTGTTATTGTCTTGAATGCTATAACAGCCTTCCCATATTCAAAAGTAGCTGTTTGTTACTACTTGTATAGAAAGCATTTAATTTATTTTGATGAAAATGACTCGCAATGCAAACACGCTAGGTTGTAATTATTATAGAAAACTTGTTCCTTTTACATTATGAACGAAGACAAATATCTTGTTTCCAGATAAAAAAAAAGTCGCTGTAATAGTTGATTGACTAAACGCATGCATTGCCTCGGTTGCTGTCATTATCGTCATTTGTAATACATTGAAAATTATTTTTGTATTTTTCTTTTATAATTGCTTTGTGCTTCATGGCGCAGTACACAATAGGTAATTTTTTTTAAGACTTGCCCACATTACTTGTAAGTGGAAGAAATTTGATGCATGAAGTGCAATGTAGTTATTTTACATTGAAATGTGGGGGACCTTGGTGGCCAAGTCGTTAGAATAATCAACTCACAGGCATTTAGGAAGTGCATCCAGCCTTTTAATTCCCTAGCTTCAATGTGTTCACCCACATAGCGGGGAGTAATAATGATCCATAAAAAGTAGATTCATGTTACTTTTGAGTGTTTAGGGTATGTTTATAGAAGTTTATAACGTGTTAGCATTTATAGAATTGAAGTCTTTAATTTTTATTAGAAAAAACACATCTTTATAAGTACCACAATCTACTTGTTGGGTTATTACAGGTAATGTGACCTCTTTGGCTGGAAACTCCTCTAAGGGTGGTGCTGAGGTTGCATAACTTGGGAATGCAGAAAGTTGGTGACAGTATAAATACCTCTAATTAAAAAAAATTAAAGTAAGAATATAACTTTCTTCTGCCTTCTTATTCCCCATGGGTTAAGTCGAATATATCTTATTTACAAAATATATGTATTTTTGTAATACGTAGTATTATTTTTTTTCTCAGTACATTTAAATGCAAGGGAACTTGTAGAATATCCACATATGTAACAGACGGAAACAAGATTGTCATAACCTGGGTACTTGCATTGTGATTTGCATTTTACATTTATTTTTTTTCTCCAAGTCTCCATTATAGGGGTGGACGCATTATAGTTGGGGAATGTGGATGCATTATAGTTGAGGAATGTGGATGCATTATAACTGGGGAATTATGGCTGGGTGCCCTTTCTAACTCCCTACTGTGGGCTCGATTGCATGCCTGTCACTTCTTGAGTAGAGTATTTTCAGACTACGCTATTGTTGTCCCCAGAAAGCAAGGATAAATGCAGCCGTCATTATTTTCACATATTAAAGTGGAAAATTAATTTTTGAACTAAAAAGAAGTCTTACCATCCTGTTTTAAATTTTCTTACCACAAATAAAAACTCTTGATATCCTGTTATGTAAATTTTATTCAGTGGTTACCATATTGGTCATTTTCTTGGGATAAGGTGCAGTGATAGAAGTATAAATTTACACAAAGTTGTCTGTAAACTCTGCAGACGTAACTTCCTTCCATATATTCTTAGTTTTATATAAATTGTCAGTTTTGTTGCCATTGTCACTATTAATCCCCATTATGGGGGAGGACATGCAGGTTGGAGTTGGAATATTGAATGGCTGCCTTTCCTACTGGCCTGTGGCGAGCCCACTTGCGGGGGTGTTTCTTTTGAGTCGAATGCTCTAACCTATTCGCTGCCACAGTCTCTCCTCTTGTTTTGGTTTACTCCATCATATAATGAATATACCTAGCTTGGCAGGTTGACCTGTTAAGCAAACCATGCCATGAAAATATTCTTTGAATGTATATTTTAGTTGAGAATAGTTTTAGTCGGAGATGTATGTACAAATGGTTCCTTTTTAGAAGAGGTGAAAGCTTTAGGAGTTTAGTGTGGCTAGGTACACATTGTTGTATGTGATTTATAAGGTTTTAAAAATATATTTTAAGTGTGCATATCAAGTATGCATGTTCGTAGTCCCCAACTAAGGAGTGGGTTTGGTTCCGACCAGCCAGTCGTAAGGTGAAATGGTTGTAAATTGGGGCATTAAATCAATGACCGTCATAAAGCAAGCATTTTCTATAGTGATATTAGGTTCTTTGTTAGATTTTTAATTTTAAATAAAGCAGTTTCCTAATGTAAGAAAGAAAAACTTGTCCATGCTGCACAATAGCGATTCAGTATTACTTTTATATTGCAAATTTGTATTCCTTACATTGAAAAATACAAATTTTTCAGGATGTCAGAGCAATAGTTGTCGTGCCTTAAGGTACCTGGCTCAATAGCCCAAAGTCCCTAGGGAAGGCTACTGCTGTTCCACAGAGCTCTCAGCGAGTGTATGTTGTGTTGGTGTATGTGGTCATAAGCGGTGCAATTTTCCATAATGTGTGGGTATATAAGGTGATGTCGCATCTTGGAGAGGCATCACTGACGGAGTCATCCAGCCTCTGATCTCCCACATAGGGCGCAAGTACCAGCAAGTATGTAATTTACATATTTTGAAGATTCTTCCTATTTCATTACAGTTAGTAATTAAAGATCTGTGTGTTCTTGGATCCATTTGATTTCCTCATGCTTTTGCCTGTTGTTTGCATATGATTGTTTTGTAATGATTTTTAAAATTACTTTTTACATAAGCTAGCCCCAATATTTTGTGATTGAAGGACAGTATTAACATAATTAGAAATGGTTTTATAAAACTGAATAATCATGTGTTTATTACGGGTATGGGTACCTTAGTAGTGCAAAAGTTGGAGCACTTAATTTGTAAAGTGACACTTACAAAAGAACCCACCATGGGGTATTAGGAAGGGCTTCCAGCCTTAATTTCCTAGCTCAAACCTGTCCCACATAATTGGCATTAATAACAGAAAACGGCAAACTAAAATATGCACCTACTTATTTTATGTTTTAATGAGTTTCTCATTTTTGTATTCTTAGAATTGCATTGATATTTAAGACATTGCTACTACAGTACAAGTATTAGTATGTGTGTGTCTTAGAGACTTCACTTACACAATTTGCCCATTTATTTATCTCATTTTAGGTAATGCAACCTATTGATTGGGAATCCCTGTAAAAGTGCTGATTGTGGATGCAGAAAATAATCAACAAAATTATATTTACATTTTAAATTCAAGTATTTAACAGGATTATAGTAACCCTTTTTTATGCACGCTTACTCCAATGGGATTAAGTAAATAGTCATATTTAGTTACTATTAACTCTCGCGCAAGGCGAAGCCATTGGCGAGTATACATTTTTAGGGCCTAAATGCACCGCGACACCATTGGCGTCCATTTGAACCAAAATATTATTTTTAAAAAGTTACATTCACGTCAGTGACGTTAGTTTTTGGTTGAGCGCAAGTTCCCTCGGTAATTAGCAACCCTCTCCACTGACATGGCTTTGAGGGTAAGGAAAAAAAGAAAGGCAGTTTCCGTTTCCCTCACTCAGACCGTACGTCTCTTTATGCACACTATTCCATGCGGAAAAGAAAATTATTGAAACTTGTAGTGTGCGAGAGGGTTAATATCTTTATAAAAGGAAATATAATAGTTGATAACATAAATGTTTGACTTGATAAGATGTAATGAAAATTGTCCTCTGTGCTGGCATAGCTGAATTGATGCTGTCAAGTAATGTCATGTCTGTAAAAAGGGTGTTCGTGGAGTGTAAGGGTATGAAATCATATTGTGAAGACTAAAGGAATGTGAGATGTGATTTGTTGCGGTATTTCATAGTTCAGTAACACTGGAGAAAGTACCGCGTAGTGTAATGGAACGAAGTGTAGGTTAGTTTGTATGACCCCATGCTTCACCTACCTTACCTGTATAAATTGTTGTTGAATTTTAATATCAGATTTATACCGTACCTGTATAAATCTGATATTAAAATTTAATAGTTTAAAAAGTTCTTTCTTTATGGTGAATGAGTTTGTGAAACATACATTTGTATTTTCCCTCCAGAACATGACATGATATCCCAAAGAAGCTTGGGCTGGCTGCAACTGTGCTTACCTAATTGTGTTTACGGGAAAGAGCCCAAAGCTCGTATCTTCCCGTCTTCTGATCGCTTCCATTTTATACTTAGTGATACTTATCATACCTGTCCTTAAAACTATGGATTGAGATAGCATTAAGTACCTCCTCGCTTAGCGAATTCCAATTATCAACTACTCTTACACTGAAAAAGTATTTCCTTACATCCTATCCTGCAAAGTTTTCTTACGAAGCTTCAAACTATGACCTATAGTTCAAGAGCCTGCCATATCAAAATATCGATCCCTATCCACTCTATCATAACTATGAAGAAATTTAAACTCACCATATCCCCCCTCAATCTTCTAGCTTCGAGTGATGGTAAGTCTAATTCCCTCAGCCTCTCATTATAACTGAGATTGCGTATTGCTGGCACCAGTTTCGTGGCATGTCTTTGAACTTTTTCAAGCTTAGCTATGTGCTTTTTCAAGTGTGGCTTCCAAAAGGGGGCTGCATATTCGAGTTTTGGCCTCACATAGGTTACATAAATATTTCTTAACATTTCCTTGTCCATGTGCCTGAAGGCTACCCTTACATTTGATAAGAATGCATATGCTGCCCGTACTATGCCATTTATGTGTATTTCTGGAGACAAATCTGCCAGTATGTTTACTCCTAGATCTCTCTCATTTTCAGTCTCTTGAAGTTGTACTCCAGCCACCGAGTAGTCAAGCTTGGGCCTTCTTGCACTTGTACCCATTCTCATTACCTTACATGTTGAAGTATTGAATTTCATTAGCCACTTTTCTGACCACTCAGGCAGACTATTTAGATCCTCCTGAAGTTCTCTACCATTGTTCTCGTTTTTTACTTTCTTGACAATCTTTGCATCATCTGCAAACATATTCATGAATGAATTTGCAGACTGGTAGGTCAATTACATATATAAGGAACAAAAGTGGCCCAAAACTGAACCCTGTGGAACTCCACCACTAACTCTTCTCCATTCAGACACTGAGTGTCTTACTCTAACCCTCTGTTCCCTTCCTTCTAAGTAAACTGTATATAATATTAGTTGCTCCTAATGTTATAATTTTACATAGTAACCCTCGCCAAGTTTTTAAATATCAATTTACAAGATTAAGATTTTAAGACACAGTTGTCACTAAGCTTGCATGCTTTTAAACTGTGCGATTTTTAGCATACACATTTGGAAAATATAAAAAAAAAAGGCTAAACTCACTTTTCTTCAATAAAAATTTTAAAAACTGCTGTAGGCTGCTGTTATTACGTATATTTAAATTGTATTAGGTAAGTTTAAGTACAGTATGCAAGAGGTTGAGAATAAATGAGCAAAGTATTGGTATATTCATGTAAAGATCTTGAACATAGGCGATTTTTTGCTTAAACAGAAAGTTTTGGAATCAATGTCAGCTAAAGAGGGACAGCTGTATGAGTCTCCGTAAGCAATATTTCCAACGTTTTTAGACATAGTGCATGCAGCTATAGCTAATGTATTAGCATTGAATATTGATGATTTTTGGAAGAAATTATTATGTCCAGTCAATTTACTCACGAAATCCTATGTAAATCTGCTTAACGATTTCCCATTAAAATATTCTTTTCAATCTCATACTACTTATTGTTCAGAGCTAGATCGTAGATAAATTTTGTAAGTTTTATCTATAGTTCATTAAAGCTGTCATCATATTGGTATGTTTTGCATGTGTTGTGATTTTTAATGGTCAGCAGGGTTACCTACATCTGAATGGATGTGAACTGCAATTAAATATAAGATTTTATTAGCTCTTTCTAATGGTAAACACACTCAGTGTACACCATTTAGTCTTTTGACTACAGTATTTCCATCTGAGCTTGTTTATGATAATATATACTTAACAAAATCAAGGCATCAATGTGTTCTTTATGTAATAATAATTCTGTAGTGAACGAAATCGGTCCTATCATTTTCATTCTGCTATTTTTATTGAAATTTCTTGTTTTGCTTTAATGTGTTTTCTTTATTAGAACAGCATTGTATCACTATTTTTTCAAGAACTTAATAAGGAAGGTAATATTTAGGGATTGTTAGAATGGTTCTACATTTATTAGGATAAGTGTCGCTCAATGACGTAGTAAGTTGAATTATGTATGTTTTTGTCATTGCAGAGAGTGCGACGTCATCATCACTTAAAACCCTTTCTAAGGTGCTGCGGTTTTTGGGCATGCGGAAGAGCCAGCAGCAGCGTAGATCTCTAAACCTTAAATGTAGGTGAAACTATGTATACATTTTCTCATATTTAGTCTGATTAAATAAATATCCTTATTTTCAAATAATGTCGTAAAAGGCGACTAAAAGTGGACGGGGCGGGGGGACTAGGAACCCCCCCCCTTGTATCAACCTCCTGCGAGACGTCAAAGAAGAAGGGGAGTAGAGGGGAGAATAACTTCTCCCCAAACTCTAGTTTTGGGGTGTCTAAATGTGTGTGGTTGTAGTACGATAGAGAGCAAAAGATGTGAGATTGGATATATGTTTGGTAGGAGGAGGATGGATGTATTGGCATTGCGTGAGACGAAGATGAAAGGAAAAGGAGAAATGGCATTTGGTGATGTGACGGGTAGGGTGTCTGGGGTTGAAAGGGGGAGAGCGAGAGAAGGTGTGGCATTATTGCGGAGTGAATGGATGGTAAATCAGGTAGTGGAATGGAAAGAAGTGTCATCTAGGCTGATGTGGGTGAGGGCTAGGATAGGAAGGGAATATTGGGATTTTGTTAGTGCGTATGGGCCAGGATGTGAGAGAAGTGAGGAAGAGCAGGATGAATTCTGGAATGAGTTAACTAGATGTGTGGATGGTCTGAGTAGAAGGAACTATGTAGTTGTGTTGGGTGACTTGAATGCCAGAGTGGGGGATGGAGAGATAGAAGGTGTTGTAGGAAAGTATGGGGTACCAGGTGGGAATGAGAGTGGCGAGAGACTGTTAGATATGTGTGTGGAGCAAGAGTTAGTGATAGGTAATAGTTTATTTAAGAAGAAGTTAATAAGTAAGTATACATGGATGAGAGTGGCAAATGGAAGAGTGAAAGAAATAGCATTGATGGATTATGTGTTGGTAGCAAAGAGCATGGTTGGTAGAGTGAAAGATGTACATGCATTCAGGGGTGTGGCTGCTGGGATGTCTGATCAGTTTTTGGTTGAAGCAAAAGTGGTAGTAGCAAAAGAGTGGGGAAATATTGTGGGGCGATGTAGAAGGGCAATAGTGAAGGTGGAAGAGTCGAAAAAGTCAGAGAAGAGACAGGAATATCAGGACAGGTTGAGAGTGGCATATGACAGGGTGAAAGAAAGAGAAGTTGGAGAGTTAGGGGAGGAATGGGGGTTGATGAAAGAATGTTTTGTGGGACATACAAGTGATGTGTGTGGAAAGAGGTTTGTTGGAGGTGGCATGAGGAGGGGCAGCGAGTGGTGGAATGAAGGGGTGAAAATGAAGGTGGAAGAGAAAAGGAGGGCTTTTGAGGAATGGTTGCAGTGTAAAAGTAGGGAGAAGTATGAAAGATATAGGGAGAAAAATGTGGAAACCAAGCAGAAGGTAGAGGAAGAGAAGAGGTTGGCAAATGTTAGGTGGGGACAGGATTTTAGTAGGTCATATGAGGAGAATAAAAAGAAGTTTTGGAAAGAAGTGGAGAGTAAGGAAGGGTGGATCAAGGATGGAAGAGACAGTGGAAGATGTGAATGGACAAATGTTAAGAGGGAACGATGCATGGAAAAGATGGGCAGAATATTTTGAGTGCTTGCTGAATGTTGAGGAAGATAGAGAGGCAGCTATAATGGCAGTGGGATGGGTTCAAGGGCCAGTAATGGGAAATGAAAATGAGAGAGAGATTACAAGAGAGGAGGTGAAAAGGGCATTGTATGAAGCGAAAGCAGGTAAAGCACCTGGAATGGATGGTGTGAGAGCGGAGATGTTGAAAGAAGGGGGTGTGACTGCATTGGAATGGTTAGTGAGTGTTTAATATATGCTTTATGTTGTCATTGGTGCCATTGGAATGGGTGATTGCCTGTATAGTGCCCCTATACAAAGGTAAGGGAGATATGTATGAATGCAGTAATTTTAGGGGTATAAGTTTGTTGAGTGTGGTAGGAAAAGTATGGTAGGATACTGGTTAATAGGATTAGGGATAAGACAGAATATGTGATCGCGGAAATGCAGAGTGGTTTTAGGAGAGGTAGAGGTTGTATAGATCAGATTTTTATAGTTAGGCAGTTGTGTGAGAAATATTTAGCAACGGGTAAGGATGTGTATTTTGCATTTTTGGATCTGGCGAAAGCATATGATAGAGTTGATAGAGAGGCTATGTGGAATGTTTTGAGATTCTATGGAATTAATGGTAAATTGTTGCATGCATTGAAGAGTTTGTATGAGGGCAGTAGAGCTTGTGTTAGGGTAGGGAATGAAGTGAGTGAGTGGTTTCCAGTGAGTGTGGGACTGAGACAGGGATGTGTGATGTCACCATGGCTGTTCAATTTGTATATTGATGGAGTTGTAAGAGAGGTGAATGAGCAAGTGCGTGGTCGAGGTTTGAGAATGGTAGATGGGGATGATAACGAGTGGGAGCTGAATCGGTTGCTGTTTGCAGATGATACTTGGTGGTGGCAGATTCAGAGGAAAAGCTGTGTTAGTTAGTGTCAGAATTTGGAATGTTGTGTGAGAGAAGGAAGTTGCGAGTGAATGTGGGAAAGAGTAAGGTTATGAGGTATACAAGAAATGAGGATGGCGCTGGATTGAATGTTATGTTGAATGGAGAGACACTTGAGGAGGTTAATCAGTTTAAGTATTTAGGCTCGGTTATAGCTGCAAATGGTGGAGTGGAAGCAGATGTGTGTCACAGAGTGAATGAAGGATGTAAAGTGTTGGGTGCATTGAAAGGAGTGATGAAGAATAGAGGGTTGGAAATGAATGTTAAGAAAGTTTTGTATGAGAAAGTGGTTGTGCCAACTGTGATTTATGGATCAGAGTTATGGGGTATGAAAGTAAGTGAGAGACGGAAACTAAATGTGTTTGAGATGAAATGCCTGAGGAGTATGATTGGTGTATCTCGATTGGATAGGGTTAGGAATGAAGTGGTGAGAGCAAGAACGGGTGTGAGGAGAGAAATTGCAGCCAGAGTAGATATGAATGTTCTGAGATGGTTTGGCCATGTGGAAAGGATGGATGATGAAAGGCTGCTGAAAGAGGTGATGAATGCAAGAGTTGATGGGAGAAATACTAGAAGGAGGCCTAGGTTTGGATGGATGGATGGAGTAAGGAGAGCCCTGAATGATAGGAGGATGGATGTGAGGGAAGCAAGTGAGCGTGTTAGGAATAGGAATGAGTGGCGCGCGATTGTGACGCAGCTCTGATGAGCATCTGCTGTTACCACGGGGCTGCATCTTACAGAGGTAGCCCTGTGGTAGGGGCAGTAGGAGGAGTTGGCAGTTGTGAAGCGACACAGGCTGTGGAAGAGCAGGGAGGATGGGCTGTGGCACTCCAGCAGTGCCATCTGAACGGTCGCTAGCTCCCTCGTCATTGCCCATAGAGCAAAGTAATCCCCCTATTTGTTTTCCTTTCTTGATGTCGGCTACCCCCCAATTAAAGGGGGAAAGAGCCAAGGTAGATAGATAGAATAGACATATGACCATTAAATAGTTTAAATCTAGAGAAAACTACAGTTTAGAGGTTAATGTTTGAAATAGTTTCACTTTGTTTGCAGACAAGAGTTTGGGAAGTTTGTATTAGTTCTCATTGGTAAATGACCCTCAGAATATAGAAGGCCAATAATTCTAACAGGATAGCTTGATGCTAAATCTTCCTTCGTTTGGGGTCCTTCCCTATCCCTACACTAAACATTCTGGTGTATTCTCTTTACATCTCGTATTTATCCTTTCACGTCTGGCAAGTCATAACACTCACCTTCTGTTTCTCTTTGTATTTTCCTCATCATTATTAGGCCTTCATTACTTTGACTATGTTTTCAGACTGTCCTTTTTATTTAATATTCTCTTATTTCTGCTTTGTCCTTAAGCTGCTACTTTATCTTTAATGTTCTCTTGATTCCCAGACTCAATAAGGGCAATATTTTTGCCCGTCTTGATGTTCACTACATTATCTTGCAGAAAACCGCATTAAAGTAATCTCACATCCATAATAATGTAAAATTCGCTACATATTGCTCTTTCATTGTAATTTATTGATAATTTCATCTCTTATCATCTTGAGGAAAATATTCCGTCTTGAGCAGCTTGCCAACTAAATAGGACTCCTTGGTTATCGAGAGAAGCCTTTACTGAATTTGATTGGAAGGTTTGTACCTATTCGAAGCCAAAATACTTATAGTGTTTACAGGAGCTGATCGTAATCTGCAAGTTTAATATAAAGTACATATACAGTGGCCTAATCCTCATTGAAAGAGGTGTGGTAGAGTCAAAGCACACATTCACCAGAAACTAAACATACCTTGAGCGCTTCTCTTAGGTCTTGTAGTATATCTTTCCTCAAAATTACAATCGCTCTAGCAGTGACAGTTTCTTCGCTGGACATATTTTAATACCAAATATTTTTACTGTCTTGCATAATGCACAGAAATCCTTACGAAACTTCATAATTTTTATCACATATGCAGATATCTTATATATCTTTTCCTTGTATTTCATGTCCCTATTTGTCCCAATTTTTGGGGTGGACACATATTGTAGCTGGCATATTAAGGCTGGATGCCCTTCCTGATGTCTGCAGTAGACTCGATCGTGGGCCTGTCATCTCCAGATTAGGAAAGTTCTGCCATTACACAGCTGTGATCCAATGCCGATAACTGAATATGCTGGTCTCTGTCTTGCGCATTTCCAGTTGTGTTGCATCCACATGCAACAGCCAGATGGAATCAGTTAAGTTCTTTAATTAACTTCAAGAGTATAAACGCTTCCTAACTTATGAACAAGCTACATTCTGAACGGCTGTTCTTAAGTGGATTTGTTTGTAAGATTTGGTTTGTACAGGGGACAAGAGAGAGAATTTCACCACCGCCTTGTTTGATCACCTCAAGTCTTCTTTGCTAGGTTAATATACCCTTTTATGCTTTTTTTCTTTTCCTCCACACTACATGGTTATAGAAAATTTTGAATAATCACTATAACACTGCAACATTAACAAAAAGCACAAAATATTATTATACATATGGCACTTTCTCAGTATGCATAAAAGTGGACCGTTTAGTTATGGTCCCAGATACATGCATGTGCATGAAAAGCATTATGTACCATATGTTCTTCCAATGCATTGATGTTTCTCTCTCATATCATACATAGTATTGTCTTTCTTGTTAGACATTAAACTTACGCTAATGCAAATAACTTTCTCTCTCTCTCTCTCTCTCACATACACATTCAAAGACATGCCACGAAACTGGTGCCCGAGATACGCAATCTGTTATGAGGAGAGGATGAGGAATTACTTACCATCACTCGAATTTTCAATTAGGAGGGGATATGATGATGATTTTTAAATTCTTTCATTGTATGAAAATTTTTTGCAGGATGTAAGGAAGTACTCTTTTAGTACAAGAATAGTTGCTGAATGGAACTTGCTAAGAGAGGATGTAGTTAATGCTAACTCAATAAAGTTAAAAAAAAAAAGTACGATGATTATCATAGAGTATAATAAATGGAATTGACCTGGAGACGGGGACTTACAAGCATAGGGCTCTATCCTCAAATAAGCAAATACACACACATTTCATACACATTGTTTATATAGTTCCGGATGTTTGTAAGTCGAGGAGCTTCTGTATTATACTTAGTGTTGCTGTCAATCCCCATTTGCAAGAGGATGAACCCAGACATTGGAACTGAGGAATTGCAGCTGGATTGTCCTTCCTAGCCTCAAACTGTGAGCTCGATCGTGGGTCTGTCTCTTCTTGAGTCAAGTGCTCTAACCACTGTGCTACCTCAATCCCTGTTTGTTTACTATAATTTCCATAAGTTAGGGTCATTTTGTGATGTATTCAATAAGCAGTGTCTGCTTGTAGATAGGTTCTAAAAGAAATATGCCAATTTTCTTAGGTTTAAAAACCATTTTATTTCTTTTTCAAGTATTAAAGAATCCTTGGTCCTTTGAACACTTGAATTTGTTCAATATTTGTGTAAAGTAATTTATTTTACTGAGAAAGATGTTATGCTTGATAAAATACAAATTACAAGGAAGAAAAAATTCAGAATCTCACTATCTAGAGCAGCGATTCCCAACCTTTATGCCTTGGAGGAACCCTTGTAATAATTTTTTAAATCCCAAGGAACCCCTATATACAGTAATCCCTCGCTATATCGCGAAGTCAGTGCATCTCGTTTTTTTTTTTTTTTTTTTTTTTTTTTTTTTTTTTTTTTTTTTTTTTGAGAATATTAAAATATTAAAAAATTTACATTTTCAGTATTTTAATTATATTATTGACATTTTTGTTTCCATTATTTTATAGATAAAAAAATTTATTTCCCAGCCTAAGAATAATAAAACCGTAAGAAATAGTAAAAAAATCATAAATTTAAACTTCTAACTCTGCACCACAGAAAGTACGATACCGGTATCAGCGTTTCAGAAAACACAAAGGGTCGCACCTACGTGAGGTAGCACACATTAAAATTTCCAGAATTTTCATTATTTTATTGATAAAAAAATGTATTTCCTAGTCTAAGAATTGTAAAACCGTAAAAAATAGTAAAAAACATATTTAAACATAACTCACAGTATTGCACCATGTGAAATACTGTACGATAGCGTACACTGTATTGGGGTCTTGGAAAACGCAAAGGCTCACACCTACGTGAGATAGTTCATGGGATGCTATTGGATGAAAGGGTGGGGGACGATGAATCACATAATTGTTTTTCTGTATGTTCTGTATCATGGGGTCTGATTGGCTTTTTGATTGAAGCTTGGTTCTCCCAGCATCTTCCATTGTCTCGCCTCACCCGTTGAACTCACATGTGCCCTGCTTGTGTTGTGCTTCTTAATATTTTGTGCTTGTGATTTTTTTTACTCGCGTATTTCAACCTCTGCAATGCCTCCCAAGCGTCCTTCATCTTCTAAGGCTTCTGGTAGTGAGCCTAAGCGGCAAAGGAAGATGTTGACCATAACAGATAATGTATAACTGTTAGTTATGCTGAAAGAAGGAAGAAGGTTTGCTTATGTCGGTCATCATTTTGGCTTCAACGAATCTACTGTTTGATACATCAAAAAGGACAAGGCAAATATCAGGAAAACAGCGACTGTTTCATTTAGTAAAACTGTGAAGAGGTTTGTAACACCCCGCAATAAGATAATAGTGCGGATGGAATCTGCTTTGCCCCTGTGGATTGCTGATTACAGAAAGAACATCAGCATAGACATCAATATCATACAAAGGCTAAGAAGCTGTACGATACATTCATTGCAAACGAACCCGACAACGAAAGTGGCGACCGTGGGGAGGAGGAGAGAAGAAGATATCGACGACCCACAACCAGGACCCTCCAACGATTCTCCACTGAGGAAACAAGCAAGGGATGGTTCGCCAAATTTCAAAAACGCTATGGCCTAAAGAGCGTTTCGGTTATGGCTAAGCTGCCTTTGCAGATACAGCTGCAGCTGAAGATTATGTGAACAACGATTTTAAGAAAATTATCGCTGAAGGGAATACAATGTTCCTTCGATTATCGCAAAGGTTCAGTTCCGGGACTTGGCGCGAAACAGGAATTTCGCGAAGTAGGATCAGCCTATACGTACATAGATATTTTAATATTTTTTTACGTTTACACTGTATAAACCCTCCCTGTACTGTTAACAAACCACCCTTTACTTCATAAGTAACAGCATGCAACGTAAATTTATATGAAAGTGATAGATAAACTTACGGTGAATGAGGTGGTAATGACATGACATACTCATGTACATAGGTATTTTACAATTATTTTTACGTTTACGTACTGTATAAACCCTCCCTGCACTGTTAAAAAGAAAACCTTTACTTTATAAATAACAGCATGCAACGTAAATTTATATGAAAGTGATACATAAAATTACGGTGAATGAGGTGGTAATGACATGACATACTCATGTACATAGGTATTTTACAATTATTTTTACGTTTACATACTGTATAAACCATCCCTGCACTGTTAAAAAACCACCCTTTACTTTATAAATAACATGCAACGTAAATTTATATGTACGTGATAGGTAAACTTACCATGAATGAGGTGGTAATGACGTTGGTTGACCCCAGAGGAAATTATTCTGCAGCCAATAAAAGCTTTAAGGCTGCTTTTTGGGGGAGGAGAACATGGTAATGGGGAGTTGCTGTCGCTGTTTCTTTTGTTGCATGATGGTCTGGTAAGGAATCATGCCATCGTCGAGAATATTACAGAAGGTCACCGAACGAACCATATTATCGTTATATTCCTGCGAGAGTTTTTGGGCTACTTTCACATATTCATATATGGCTGCCAGACGTTCGAGTGTAAGGCCAGGTTCTTCAATTCTTCGTGCGTTTCCTGAAGTTCTTCTTCCTCTTCTTCGCTCGCTGATTTCGTCATTTCTTCCAAGTCTTCATCACTCAAAGGCTGCGAGTGGCAGTCAATCAGTTCATTCACATCTTCGTGAGTCATATCTTTAAAGCCTTCTCCTCCTAGCAATGCAGCCAACTTCACAGCTTTCACAACTGCCAAGTTATGGACTTTGTCAGGAGCAAATCCCTTGTAGTCGTGGATGACTTCAGGCCACAATTTCTTCCAGCTGGCATTGATTGTGGCCGACTTCATCTCTTTGATTGCATTCTGAATATTTTGAAGGCATGTGGCAATCGTGTAATTACTCCAGTACGTCTTCACTGAGAATTCTTTGTCCGAATCCATGGATTCAACCAGGTTCGCCAGGGCATTTCGTGTGTAGAGGGCCTTGAACACACGAATAACGCCTTGATCCATAGGCTGAATCAGTGATATATTCGGTGGCAAGAACTCGACTTGAACACCGTTATATTCAAGATTAGTTGCATGGCCACCAGCATTATCCATCAAAAGGACTTTAAATTCTCTTCCAAAATAACCCAGTCTCATCCATGTTGAAGGCTTAGTCAGGAGCATATTCCCCTTTGGCGATAATTTTCTTGAAGTCGTTCTTCATGTAATTTTCTGCGGCAGCTGTATCTGCAGAGGCAGCTTTGCCATGCACTGAAATGCTTTTTAGGCCATAGCATTTTTGAAATTTGGCGAACCATCCCTTGCTAGCAATGAACGGTTGTATCCTCAGTGGAGAATCGCTGGAGGGTCCTGGTTGTGGGTCGTCGATATCTTCTTCTCTCCCCTCCTCCTCTCCACGGTCGCCACTGTCGTCGACGGGTTCGTTTTGTCTTGTATAGCTTCTTCGCCTTTGTTTGTATGATATTGCTATCTAAGCTGATGTTTTTCTTTCTGCAATCAGCAATCCACAGGGCCAAAGCAGCTTCCATCCGCACTACTGCCTTATTGTGGGATGTTACAACCCTCTTCGCTGATTTATTAAAAGAAATACTTGCTGTTTTCCTGATCTTTGCCTCGTCCTTTTTTATGTAGCGAACAGTAGATTCATTGAGGCCAAAATAGCGGCCGACATTCGTAAACCTTTTTCCTTCTTTCAACATATCTAAGAGTTTCACCTTATCTATTATGGTTAACATCCTCCTTTGCCGCTTAGGCTGATTACCAGAAGCCTTAGAAGATGAAGGATGCTTGGGAGGCATTGCAAAGGTTAAATTACGCGGGAAAATAAATCACAAGCAAAACGTATTAATAAGCACAACGTGAGTTAGACTGAACGAGTGAGGCGAGACAATGGAAGATGGTGGGAGAACCAAACTTCAATGAAAAAGACAATCAGACCCCATGATACAGAACATACAGAAAAACCATATCTGTGATTCGTCGTCTCCCGACCTTTCAGCCAATAGCATTCCATGAACACTCGCGTAGGTGAGAGCCTTTTCGTTTTCCGAAACGCTGATAGCGGTATCGTATTTTACATGGTGCAATACTGTTAGTATTTGTTTTTTACTATTTTTTACTGTTTTATTATTCTTAGGCTAGGAAATACTTGTTTTATCAATAAAATAATGAAAATTTTAATATTCACAAGGTCACGTAGGTGAGAGCCTTTGCGTTTTGCGAAACGCTGATACCGGTATCGTATTTTACGTGGTGCAATACTGTTAGTATATATGTTTTTTACTATTTTTTACCGTTTTATTATTCTTAGGCTAAGAAATACGTTTTTTTTATCAATAAAATCATGAAACTACTGGAAATTTTAATATATATGCTAGCTCACTTAGGTGTGACCCCAATACATTGTACGCTATCGGACACTATTTCACATGATGCAATATGCTATCGGACACTATTTCACATGATGGAATACTGTGAGTTATATATCTAAATTTGTTTTTACTATTTCTTACTCTTTTATAATTCGCAGGCTGGGAAAAAAAAAATTTTTATCAATAAAATAATGAAAAAAAAATTTTCAATAAAAAACTGAAAATGCTGAAAATTTTAATTTTTTTAATATTTTAATATTTTTGCATATACCCCCCCCCCCAAAAAAAAATTGCCAAAAAAAATCGCGCTACAGTGAATTCGCGAGGCAAGAAACGCGATACAGCGAAGGATCACTGTATGCTCCTGAGCAAGTGTTTAACATGGATGAGACTGGGTTATTTTGGAAGAGAATGCCTTCTTGCACTTTACTCTTCAAGGAAAAAGCTAAAGCCCCGGGATTTAAAGTGCATAAAGACCGCGTTACCCTCATCATGCATGGAACTGCTGCGGGCTTTATGTTAAAGCCTGGACTTATCTACAAGTCAGAGAACCCTAGGGCTTTGAAGAATAAGAATAAGAATCTGCTTCCAGTGTATTGGATGCATAACCTTAAGGCCTAGATCACGAAAAGCCTCTTATCGGACTGGTTTCACCAATACTTCATCCCTCAGGTCAAAATTTATCTTGCGGAAAAAGGCCTTGAATTTAAAGTCCTTTTTTTGATGGATAATGCTGGTGGCCACGCAACTAATCTCAACTATGACAGTGTTCAAGTAGAGTTCCTGCCACCGAATACGATATCACTGATTCAGCCTATGGATCAAGGCCCTCTACACATGAAATGACCTAGCAAACCTGGTTGAATCCATGGATTCGGACAAAGAATTCTCAATGAAGACTTACTGGCATAACCACGCGATTGATGCATGCCTTCAAAATATTCAGAATGCAATCAATGATATGAAGCCGGCCGCAATCAATGTCAGCTGGAAGAACTTGTGGCCCAAAGTCATCTACGACTACAAGGGATTTGCTCCTGACGAAGTCCATAACTTGGCAGTTGCGAAAGCTGTGAAGTTGGCTGCATTGCTAGGAGGAGAAGGCTTTAAAGATATGACTCACAAAGATGTGAATGAACTGATCGACTGCCACTCGCAGCCTTTGACTGATGAAGACTTGGAGGAAATTACAAAATCAGCAAGCGAAAAAGAGGAAGAACAACAACCAGAGGAAACGCACAAAGAAACCGAAGAACCTGGCCTTACACTCTAATGTCTGGCAGCCATGTATGAACATGTGAAAGCAGTCCAACAACTCGCAAGAACATGACGATAATATGGTTCATTCGGTGACCTCCTGCAATCTTCTCGACAATGCCATGATTCCTTACAAGACCATCTTCCAACAAAAGAAGAAACAGCGACAGCAACTTCCCATTACCATGTTCTTCTCCCAAAAAGCAGCCGTAAAGCTGTCATTGGCTGCGGAATAATTACCTCTGGAGTCTATACACGTCATCATCAGCTCATTCATGGTAAGCTTACCTATCACGTTCATATGTAAATTTACTCTTGCATGCTGTTATTTATAAAGTAAAGGGTGGTTTTTTAACAGTGCAGGGAGGGTTTATACAGTAAAGGTAAAAATAAATGTAAAATAGCTATGTATATGAGTGTCACGTCATCATCACCTCGTTCACGGTAAGTTTACCTATCACTTTCATATATATTTACGCTTGCATGCTGTTATTAATAAAGTAAAGGGTGGTTTTTTAATAGTGCAGGGAGGGTTTATACAGTAAAGGTAAAAATAAATGTAAAATACTAATGTATCTAGGGTGATCCTACTTCGCTGAAATTCACCTATCGCGGCCGATTCCGGAACCAAACCCCCACGATAAACGAGGGATCAATGTATATAGTATGCTAATATATATATTATTTTAAGGAAAGTTCTTGAGCAATATAATTCATATGAACTCTACAATACATCAATCACATGAGTTCACACTAATAAGTCATAATGTTATGACTTAACCTTCAGTGTGACACTGGGGCTTCGTTTCTCTGCGTATCTGTGAAATTCTTGTCCGAATTTTTGACACACACACGGTTTCTCGCAAAACCCCGGTTGGGAATCACTGATCTAGAGTATACTTAATGGGATTATTAACTTTTTACGTAATCTAATTAGATATTAGCAATTTTGGGGCAGACGTAGTGTTGTGGTTAAAATACTCAAAATCTGTGACCCTTGCGATCGAGCCCATGGTGGAGCGTTAGGAAAATCATCCAGCCTTGATTCCCCAGCACCAGTCTGTGTCCATCCCTATAATGTAAGTTAATAGTATATAAAATGAATAGCTAAGGTCTATTGAAAGGCAAGGGACAGTAATTGCACAGATCTTTACTGTATACTACCAAATAGACAGGTCCTAAGCCCCCTCTCCAATCACGTGGCCCCAGTGATTATTGGCTATTTACACAAATTGAAACTATCATAATGAATATTTAGCCCTATTATTTTCTCTTGACCTTAAAATATTTAATGACTGTCTTTGATTCATACCAGGTTTGTGTGTGTAATTGACAGCTAAGAGAGAAAGAAACCTGAGAACTCTGTGAAGATGTAGGTTATCGTACCTCTGGCTACTCCAGTTCCTGCCTCAGATCACTCCATCTAATCTCACAGCGAAGCTGAGCTTTGTATGTCACAGGTGAGAATTAATGCATTTTTTTTTTTTTTAGTGACTGCAGCTTCACTTTAAATATGAAAATTTTATTCAGCTGCATGCAAGTAATTCAACAGAATTAAGCATATTGTAAAATACTTTAATATTAAATGCATTAAATGGGGTTTAGTCTGAGGTCGATACCTTGATTTCTCAAGCTGTTTCCAAAGTATTCTTACTTTGTAACCTATTCTAATTACAACAACTTTTCCATTTAAAATTGCATAGGAAATCTTCAAAGGATTTTTATTAAATACAGGTACTATGGTTGCCGAGTGGTTAGAATACTTGGCTTGGAAGTTGACAGACCTGTGATAGAGCTTAATGTGTGCATCAGGAAGGGCATACAGCCTTAATTCCTCAACCACATTGTCTAAGTCTATCCCATATTAGGGCCTAATTGTGACACATAAAACGAGTATAATATGTTGAATGCCTTATTATCTATGTGCTGCATAAAAAAGCATTGAATATATTACTATATACATAGTATTTTCAGATTTTTAAAAAGCAAAATATTTTTAAGAATTAAGGAATATATATATACGGTGTATTCAATACTATATATTGCATACAGATGTGATATTATCTCTAATAATTCTGTAGAAATATAAAATAAGAAGAATTGACAATACTTTGAGTACAACTTGAATTGGTTATAAAGTCTAGAAAAAGTTGTATTAAATACATATACAACATTTTACAATCTGCATCAAGTAGTAATATTTTTAAGTTAGTGTATTATTCTTAAATACTGTTTAAAAATTTCTTTGAGCCTGACAAGTTGGTGTATATTCCATTTGAAGCTACTGTATCTTATAAGTTTGATAAGCAGACTTAACGAGCTAGTTATCTTTTATGTATGACTGGTGAGAGAAAGTATACAGGGGGTCCTTGAATTACGCCAGAGTTCCGTTCCTGAAATAAGACTTAAGCCGCTTTTCAGCTTAAGACAAAACACGTTTGAATAAGTATACAGGACAGTATTGCTTACCATTACTCTTGGCCTGTGGGGTTGGCATTATTTCCTTTTCTTCAGTCATCGGCTTCTCCAGTTGAATGAGGTCCTGAACAGAGAACTCCTCTCCATGAGATACCAGTAGCTCTGTTACATCATCAGCCTCCCATCTCCAACTTAAGGGGTTCAGAACATTAAAGAATTTGCCTCTATATGCATCAGATACAAAATACCAAAGTCTAAAACAGACAGTTCACTGGAATTGGATATCTTCATTTACAAAGTTTCCATCACTTTTTGTGATAGCATGGTTTGGACATGCTAGCAAGTTAGCTTCATCCGTGTTCATTTCAACATTAGCCTGTATACACACATCAATTACTGTGCACTACCAAAGTCTAAAACGGACAGTTCGCTGGAATTAGCAACTTCTTTTACAAGAATTTCCTTAACATCTTGGGAATGCTATTAAGATCACTGTTTCAACAAGGTCTCTACATTTATTGCATCAAATAGATACCAGTCTAAATACGGTACGCTTGAATTGGCTATCTTCTCTTTCAAGAATTTCCATCACTGTTTGGGCATGCTATTATCTACACTTCATCCTTGTCCATATCAACAAGATATCTATATTTATTGTATTATACATCAAGTATATACCAGTCTAAATTACAAGAAATTCCATCATGCATCATGACAGCATGGTTTGAGCATGCTATCAACTTCTTTTCATGTGTCCATTTAATCAAGATATCTACATTTATCATATTACGCATCAATTTTATACAAAAGTCCAAAAACAAAAAGCTCAATGGAATTGGCCCTCACACCAATAAAGAAGTGCTTTGGAAATTTAGATGAGGCTCACTGGGATATGCCGTTGATGGTGGTCATCCAGCCAAAGCACTAAGAACCTTTCCATTTTCACCAAGAGCGGCTTAACCCAACAAATGAGCACAAGAATAATATGGCGTATGAGCGTGAACTGGGCAACGCTGCTTCCTCAATCTAATGCTGTGTGACGACATTCTCTCACCACACTTGACAAACTGTTCAGCGTGTAAAGTTTGTATTTATGATGCACACCACATAGGTCATAAAACTGATTTATTAATAATTTATTCGAGTTGTGCCGTAATGACAAACTATCGAAAGTTGAGGACCCCTGTACTGTAAGGTTTTTCCTTTTTAGTCATTTTATCAATAAATAATAGAATTTACAAATTTCCCCAAATGGTGTTTGATCCTAAGACCTTCGATATGAAAATGTAAATGCTGAAATCAGAGCTAATGTGTTGACGGAAGGTATTTTAGCCACTCATGCTGTTAGCCACTCATCCTGTAAGGAGTTGGGTGGCAGAATAATTTGGAAGGGGCCCTTTGTCTGGGCAGAACCTGTCTTTAAAAATTCAGTAGTATATATATTGTACAGCAACAGCTGGTAAACACACCAATAGTATTTTTCTCTCTTCCAGATCAGAATGGAAATGTAGATAATGACAACATGAAATTTAAATTCGATTGTATAAGAAATAAATTAAAATAGTTATTCATTTGTATTATATATACCTTTTATATACCATTTTTAGTAACTGAAGTTAGGATTGGGGTGATTACAAATGACAACCTTTATGATATAGAAAGCCTTAAATAAAATTTCTCAAAGTACTTACTTTATTAGAAAGAAATGTTATTTTACATATATAGTTTTTGGACTAGAAATTAGACTTTGAAACAAAATTTTTGTAAATTCAAGAATTAGTCAAGATATTTATGGAAATTTTTGTAGTTGCCAAATATTACTTATAAAATACAATTGTTGAACTTAAAAATAAAATTACATAATTGTAATCTGAAAAATTTTCACAATTGGACTTAGGGGAATTTAATTTTGTCCTTCGAAGTCTTTTCGCAAATATAAGATTTTAAAAATGTGGAAAAAGTTAATATAGAAATGCCTCTAATTTTTTTTACTTACAAAAGAATTGTTAAAACTGGTAATACATATTGTCAAATTACGAAATATAGATACCAAATTTATTCAATATATGGACTGAAAAACAAAACTTGAGGACACCTTATACGTACAGTACATATGTTTTCGAATGCTAAATACCCCAAGAGTTGCACTCGAAAATTTGACATTTGAAAAACTAAATTTCTAGTCATACAATTCCTATATAAAAAAAAAAATCAAATAGAGAGATCTTTCTATATGTTTCTTCTAGTGGAATATTCCCTAAAGTAGTTGTACTTGTTCCGGTTTTACGTCACGGACTCCCTTTTCTACCAAGGGCTAGGACGGTTGCCTTCTTGCGAAGGACTTGTTTTGGCAGATGTAATCGTTACCCTGCTGAGTGCATGCCCTTGCTAACCTCAGATCGTGACAGAGCGCGAACCCTCATCCTGATGCCTCAAAGTCGCGAACACTACCGCTAAAGTAAAGAATTATAATTCTAACAAAGTGAACCAGAGAGTTATAGCATATTTTATCAGCCGTTTTATGAGCCACTATTAATCCCCAGTTGCATAGATTCAAACAAGTTCAACTTTCAGAATGAAGTGATGTAAACCACTGTGTTAACTTAGTCCTCTGGAATATTATTGTATTACACATTTGGAAAAATAATTTCACTACTAATTTAACTGCCATCACATATATACAAGATACATAAACTTCCAATATGCAAAATTTAGTCATTTTTCATCAGGTATGCGTATTTCTTGTAAACTGCAAAATTTACCAACATTTTACTATATGTAACTATCTCCTATGATGATGTTGATCTAAAATTTTTCTGTGAAACAATTTCTGATGAAGCTGATTATCTAAAACTACATGAAATTCTTTGTTGTTGATTTTAGAACAATGGAACTTTCATATAATGATTATAATCTGCAACTACTCTAAGAGAATCATGTATGACAACGATAAATGAACAAATAATGCTGAAACAATCTTTTACGATGAAACGAACTCCTTTGATAATGATGGTGATGATGATCTGAAACTACTCTATGAAATGAACTTTATAATGATGATGATATGACACTATTCTAAGAAATTATCAACTATGATGCTGATGATCTGAAACTATCTCATGTATAATGATTTCAAATTCAGACACTGAAATAAACTCAATCACCTATGCAAACAATAACTGCAACAAAAGTATAACATGTACCTGATAAACAAATTTAAAAACTAGCCTTAAATTTACATCAAAATATGACCTTTTTCACTTAAAAAGATATGGAGACCACAGTGACGGAGTGGCTGCAAAACTAAAGATATGAAGACCACAGTGACGGAGTGGCTGCAAAACTAAAGATATGAAGACCACAGTGACGGAGTGGCTGCAAAACTAAACTCCCAAGAGTTAGGAAGGGCATCCATCCAGCTCCAATCTGTGTGCTCACCGCACATAATGGTGACATGTAAACCTTGACAACTTCATTTAATGGACATACAACTCCAATATGGTAATATCAACTTCGAAACATCACTGAATCCAGACTAGACTTACTAGTTTACAAAATAGTTTCACAAAAGAATTCATATAAAAACAGGGGGTTCCACACTGCCTAGCAACTATATGGTAACAAACAATAAAATAATTTGAAACAATAAGTCATTATGCACTGCCCATTTTTGTCTTTCGTGTTAAACTTCCACTACAATATGCGTGAATTTTTTGTGTGTCACTATTAATCCCTATTCAGATGGGAGTGGACACTGAAAGGTTGGAGCTGGGGAAATATGGCTGGATTCCTCCCTAATATCCAGCAGTGGGCTTGAAGACGGGTTTATCACTTTCCAAGTCGACTGCTCTAAGCACTGCACTACCCTGGACCCATGATATGCATGAAATACAGGTGTTAAAGGTCTTTCTTCCTAATCTTCACACACTGTCACTACTCGACAGTACTTTGTATAAGTCTAGTGCACATAGTACTTGTAATGAGATGAAGTACGCATAATACATGTATACATGTGAACTGTTTATAGTACTTGTACAGATGTTAACCACACACAGTACTTTCGTAATACTGTAATGGTGCTTATAGCTATGGACTTAAAATCACTTCAAATTCCACGTTTGCAAGTTCTTAACACTACAAATTCTATGCTAACATATTCAATAAAAAATGATGATAAATATGATGACGATACACTGGGAAATATATTAATAATGACATGTTCCTATCAGTAATATTATGATTTCTTACTGTTTCTAAACTTATAAGGTAAGTAGAACTAATTAAATGATGCACTCAATCCGACATCAAAATTTATAGCTAAAAATTTTTATATTGGTCAATTACTATAAAAACATTTAATCTCCTGGTTAATCTAAAGTAAGTAAAAATGACCCATGATGGTGGGAAAGAAAGAATTCGTCTTGTAAGCTCTGCTTACTATATGAGGTTACAAAAGCAAATATAACAGTGCTAGTAGCACAGTTGTTACAGCACTGGACAAACCCATATTCGAGACCAGTATTATTCTAGATACGGGAATTAATGAAATATAGCTTTTTCATATAAACAGAATAATAGATCTCACTAAGACAATAATAATGAACACCATATTTACCCGGTGCCGCCTCTCGATAATGAAGGGACGCCCCCCGACTAGGGAAAAAATAGGCTAGGGAGGACGCATTCCGCAAAGCGAAGTTTGGTTAGGATGCACCAAATTTTTTTTTTCACACTTCTTTGTGCTTCATTTCTGCTGCATATCACTCGTTTCTGCTTTCCCTCCACCCAAAACCCGATTCTCAACACTTCCCCCTATGATTGTTAAGGATAAGGGGGGGAACATGGAAAGTTTACATCGGGTGCTTTGCACCAGAAATGGAGTTTAGAATCGTTTGTATCACAAAGAAAACTTACAATATTTGATATAATTGTTATTTTGTTAATGAACCCATCCATGTTTTGTTTACATTGAAAGTAATAAAGATGCCCACTAGAGGGCAGACAAGAACGTTCATAATGCCCTTTCAGTCTCCTATATTATTGTGCCTCATTTATCTATAAATATCTCCTAATTTAAGGAGCATCAAACATGGTGGCAGCGCTCAATAGACTAAGTATGGTTTGCTGTTCATTTTGAATATAAGGCATTACGTAATATCCAGGATCTTTCTGTTTGATTAAGTAAATAAGACTACCGACCGACATGGCGACAGCTAATCTAGCCCCTCCAGATAAATTCGCATTAAAGAGCGAAAGTGAGCAAGATTGGCGATTTTTTCGTCAAAAATTCGAGCTGTATATATTGGCAGCGGGTTTAAATGATAAGCCAAGTGAAGTGAAGGTAGCATTACTTTTGACCCATGGGGGTGACGAACTGCTTCGAGTGTATAATGCTATAGAGCTTGGTCCCATTATTGTAGGGGAGAGTGGATCTCGTGATGACACTAGCAAGGACTTAAACGTGGTATTACAGAAGCTAGATGAGCATTATGCCCCTAGGAAGCTAATAATAGCATCAAGATATAGGTTTAGATGCTGTACACAGAAAGCTGATGAGAACCTGGATGAATTTATTACTAGAATAAAAACTATGGTTAAGGATTGTGAGTTTGCAGCAGAAAAAGATGAGGCAATTGGTGATCAAATAGTTTTTGGCTGTAAAGAAGATAAACTCAGAGAGAAATTTCTGAGAGAAGAATGTATTTCATTGACAGATACGCTCAAAATTTGTGAGGCACATCAAGCATTGCAGAGACAAATGCAAATGATAAAAAGTGAAAATACAGCAAAGTCGGTCATAAATAAAGTTAAATCGACAAAGAACTTTAAGCAGAGTAGGCCTAGTAGAAATTCAGCAAACCGAAAGAGAGAGGACCCAAGTTTTGTGAACAAGAACCAGTATAGGCCTAAGTCAAACCAAAGTTTGTCAACGAAGGATACGGCTCTACGAAAATGTAAGTTCTGCGGAACAAGACACGTGTGGAGTAAGAAGAAATGTCCAGCCTATGGAGAGAGATGCAACTACTGCAACAGGCTGAATCACTTCGAATCTCAATGTTTGGAGAAAAATGGACATGCACAAGCATCTAAGAAGATGGGTGTGAATGCAGTGGACGGTGATGATTCCAGTTCAGATACTCCAGCCGAATATATCCTAGGTGTCAAGTTGCAGACGAGACGTGGAGAGCCAGAAGAAACGATGGTGAACAAAAATGATAATCCCTGTACACAGCAAGTGATGAAAGTGAATAAAGTGTCAAAGAAATCCAAATATCTATATACCGATCTGAAAGTTGGTGAAAATAGTGTCAAATTTCAAATCGATAGCGGAGCAGGTGTAAATGTGTTACCTCGAAATATGGTTCCCAATAATGTAAAAATTGAATCTAGTGAAGGGTTACAACTAGAAATGTGGAATAATTCTAAAGCCAAACCAGTTGGAAAATGTAGAATTAAAGTGAAAAATGAGATAAATTCAAAGAGATATAATGTTGAGTTTATTATAGTGGCTGAGAATTATATGCCTTTGTTAGGAAAACGTGCATCAGAACAGATGGGTTTCCTTACCATCAATTATGATAACATGTTCTGTACACAGTGAATCTTGTAATACTAATGTTTTTCAGGAATATTCAGATGTGTTTGGTAATGAAATTGGTAAGTTACCTGGGGTGGTACATATGACTTTAGACAAAGAAGTCAAGCCATTTGCTATATCTTCATGTAGAGTGCCAATTCAACTTAAAAGGAAGGTAAAATCCAAATTATCTGAGTTAGAGAAACAAAATGTCATTTGTAAAGTAGACGAACCAACTGAATGGGTGAGTCGCATGGTAGTAGCTTCTAAGAAAAATAGTGAAGACATAAGAATTTGCATAGATCCTCAGCAATTAAATCTTCTTCTTCCTCTATTTGCGTTCCCATTTTCATATGGGGTTGCATCTCTTCACTAGTCGTCTCCACTGGTTCCGGTCCATCACTTGCTCCTCCTCCAGCTGTCTCTCTCTGAGATCCTCCTTCAGTCGGTCCTTCCACCGTAGTTTAGGTCTTCCTCGTCTACGTCTGCCCTCCACGTCCATCTCCATCACTCTCACACCCACGTAGTCTTCATCTCTCCTCTTCACATGACCGAACCACTGTAATCTCCTCTCCTGCGCTTTCGCCGACGCCTCCACCACCTTCACTGTACCTCTGATCTGGTCATTTCGTATCCTGTCCTCCCTCGTCACCCCACACATCCACCTCAGCATTCTCATTTCTGCGACATCTATCTTCCTTTCTTGAACCTTTTTCACAGGCCACGTCTCCGCACCGTACAGCAACGCTGGTCTCACAACTGACTTGTACACTTTTCCTTTCACTCTAGCACTGATTTTCTTGTCACATAGCACCCCTGATGTTCTCTTCCAGCTGTTCCATGCTACCTGGATCCTATGATCAATCTCTCTCTCTAGGTCTCCATCCTTAGCAATTAAATAAAGCCATAATTAGAGAAATGCATCCTTTGCCAATTATCGATGATGTTTTACCTGAATTAGCACAAGCTAAAGTGTTCTCTAAACTAGATTTAAGAAATGGATATTGGCACTGTGTTTTGGATGAAGAGTCAAGTCATTTAACTACCTTTCAAACCCCTTTTGGAAGATATCGGTGGCTTAGACTGCCCTTTGGCCTAGCAATCAGTAGTGAAGTTTTTCAGAAACGACTGCAGAACTCTTTAGATGGTTTACTAGGAATAATATGCATTGCTGGTGACATTTTGGTATATGGAATAGGTAATTCTCTAGAAGAAGCACAGTTAGATCATGATGAAAATTTAAGAAATTTACTGGAACGATGTCGTAAGCATGGTATCCGTCTTAACAGAGAAAAGGCTGAAATAAGAAAGAGTGAGATAACATTTCTTGGACATGTAATAACTAATGAAGGCCTTAAGCCAGATCCCAGTAAAATTGAAGCAATTGTATCGATGAAAGCTCCAACTAATGTCACTGAGATTCAATGTTTTAGTGGAATGATAAACTATTTGTCAAAGTTCATGCCTAGACTCTCTGACCTGATGGTGCCCATACGACAACTTTTACGTAAAGACAAAGAATGGTGTTGGGGTGATGAACAGGCTAGAGCTTTTGAGAAAATTAAGTGTTGCATCACTAAGACTCCAATTCTTGCTTATTATGATCAAAATAAACAGCTAGTTATACAGTGTGATGCTAGCAAATGTGGACTTGGTGCAGTTCTAATGCAAGGTGGTAAACCGTTCTCTTATGCAAGCAGAGCTCTAACTGACACGGAAACAAGGTATGCTCAGATAGAGAAAGAAATGCTGGCTATTGTGTTTGCTTTAAAGAAATTCCATCAGTACACTTTTGGACAACATACTTTGGTTATAACTGATCACAAACCACTTCAGAGTATAATCTTGAAACCATTAGATAGAGCACCAAAGAGGCTACAAGGCATGTTATTGACTGCACAACAATACGATATTGAACTTAAGCATACTGCTGGTAAGAACATGCATATAGCAGATTTGCTGTCTCGATCATTTCTAAGTGAAACTGAAAATGGTAAGGATTTTGAATATGTTAATGTTGTATCTTATTTGCCTATTAGGGAAGACAGGTTAAAGAAAATTCGTGATGCTGTGGCCAGTGATGAAATTTTGCTTGAAGTGACAAATATGATAACAAATGGGTGGCCAGAGTATAAATGTAATGTACCTATAACTGTTTTGCCTTATTATCATATTAGAGATGAACTATCTATACAGAATGGACTTGTATTTAAAGGTGATAGAGTTGTGATTCCTGCCAATTTGAGGAAAGAAATTAAACAGGCTATTCACTCTTGTCACATTGGCGTAGAAAGTTGTCTACGAAGGGCTCGTGAGTGTGTATATTGGCCTGGTATGAATGGTGATATTAAAGAATACATTTCTCAATGTGAAATCTGTTGCAAATTTCAAAAATCTCAGCAGAAAGAAACTCTTATGCCACATGAAGTGTCTGATAGGCCATGGGAGAAAGTTGGCAAAGATATTTTTGAACTGAGTAATCAGTTTTATCTTGTAACAGTAGACTATTTCAGTAATTTCTGGGAAATTGATAGGTTAGAAGATATAAAAGCATCTACTGTTATACGTAAGCTAAAAGCACATTTTGCAAGGTATGGTACTCCTTCCATCTTAGTTAGTGACTGTGGAACTCAATTTACAAGTGATATATTTCAGAATTTTATAAGAGTGTGGGATATAGAACATTGTACGTCAAGCCCTAAACATCCTCAGTCTAATGGACAGGCAGAATCCGCTGTAAAAACTGCAAAGTCCATACTCAGAAAAGCCATAGAAAGCAATAATGACCCTTATTTGGCAATATTAGACTACCGTAATTGTCCGTCTCACAGTGATGAATACAGTCCGGCTCAAAAAAGCCTAGGGAGACGCACACGTACTCTTCTCCCAGTTTCTTCAAAGTTGTTGAAACCATCTGAGATCAATGTAGATAAAATTAAGATTAACAGACATTATAGAAATAGCAGGTCCGCTAAATATTACAATGTGCATGCCAAAGATCTTGATCCTTTACAGGAAGATGATGTTGTGAGAATAAAACCCACTGTAATGGGAAAGAAAGCTTGGGAAAAAGGTATTGTGAAGGAACGTTTAGACGAGAGATCTTATGAAATTTCAACTGATGCTGGTTTATTGAGAAGAAATAGAGTAGACCTTAATAAGTCAAATGAAAGAAATGTTTCGTATCACAGTAGTGAAGATTCTAGTAATGTAGTACAAAGTCAGCAACAGGTTGAAATTCCACAGGATAAACATGTAAACCCAACAAGTGAGAATCTCGGAGTTCAAGAGTCTTTCACTCCTCAAAAGAAAATCACAAGGAGTACAAGGAATATTTTACCCTCTAAATATAATGATTTTGTTGTTTACAAAGAGTGATTTATTTTTCATTTTCAAGATGATAACTTATTTTTTTTTCTTCATAAAAAGAGGGATGTTACAATATTTGATATAATTGTTATTTTGTTAATGAACCCATCCATGTTTTGTTTACATTGAAAGTAATAAAGATGCCCACTAGAGGGCAGACAAGAACGTTCATAATGCCCTTTCAGTCTCCTATATTATTGTGCCTCATTTATCTATAAATATCTCCTAATTTAAGGAGCATCAAACAAAAACTGTCGGTAAAATACAGTTTTATAGTTATGATATTAATCCCCTCTTCTAAAAATTTACCTCTAGACCACTGTAGGACATTAGGAAGGGCATCCAGCCTTATTTCCCCAGCCCCAGACTTTGTGTTCAACTCCATTCAAATGGGGCTTCACAGCGACAAACAACAGCAAAAACATATACCCAATGGAGGAGGGGAAAATTTTACCTATGTAAGACTTCATTTTTCTTGCCACAATGCTAACGATTGACGAGGTGGGGGATTGGGTTGGGTATTCTGGATCCTTGGCTGATTTTGTTAACATAAGTGACCACCCTTCCTGTTTCCCCAAGATAAAAAGTTAAAATCATTCAAATATACCACCTCTTAAACCATAATGATATTTCAAATCAATGTGTGAATAAACATATACTTGTACATACAAACTGGCCGTAGTTCCCCTTGTAATTGGGGTGGCCGAGTCAGAGCACATGCATTCACCAGAAGCTAATGTACCTACAGCAATCCTCTTAGCTCATGTGTAAACATTATGGCCCTAGTCATAAAATACAATATCTCATTTCAATATTTTTTCTGAATGAACTTTTGCAAAGACTTGGGCTGACGAATACCCATTGTATTGAAATGGAAATAAAGTTTATTATTATTATTATTATTATTATTAATCAGCATCCAAACAGCTACTCTATACTTTGAAAACTATAAAAGAATAAACAAAACGTCATAATACTTACAAATATACAATTGAGAGATTATGGACGAGTAGCAAAATGAATATAGTGACAATACTGCGCAATATATATTTGTTTTTCATAACTGAAGCTGTAATTACCATGGCGACCACAATCAAAATATAATTTTTTTCACATTTCAAATACAAAGAGAATAAGCTGGAAGCTAATACAAAAAATATAATTCTTGCTATATTTACCACAAATAAAATATATTTTAGCTGTATAATAAAAATGCATTAAAATTTAAATTACAAATCAGGTAGACCTACTGGATATCACTAACCTCTAAATAAATTGCCGAACTGAATTGGTTATGATATGAGATAGGGAAATCTACAAGCACCAATATTAAATATAATCTCTTAGGGGCTTTCATTTTTAACAAACACAAAGAGTCAAATACTAGCGCTATACACCGTTCTTCCATTATTATTATATACAAAGTTTTAATCCTACACACTGTTCTTTCATTATTATTAAATACAAAATAGCTAAATAATGATGCATTTACACTTGCTTATATCTAAAGATGTATCTAGAGGAAATGTACATGGCCCATAATGGGAATTAATACATACATACACAATTGCCTCAATCCCCTTTGTGAGGGGAAAGGCAGAGTCAGAGCACACACATTCACCGGACACCAAACATCCCTTTACAATTTCTTAGCCACTTGGGTCACTAGTGGGGTAAAAGGGCAAGGAAGTTGGGGAATAATAGGGGCAGAATATGGCAAACAACTAGATTTTGTATTTGCAAAAATTATTTGATTCTCTAGACAATTTTTACTTTGATTGTGGTCACCGCTTTTATCTTCATTAATAATGATACAATTAGTGAAGGAACACTATTAAATCGTATTTACATAAAGTATTAAAAATAATTTATAAAAATTAATAATGATACAATCAGTGAAGGAACACAATTAAATGGTATTTACATAAAGTATTAAAAATAACTACTATAAAAATGATTAATATCAACTGATAATTTAGAAGGTGCAGAATAATATAAAAACACATACGCTAAAGCATAAGTAATTATCATTATTAGCATTATTAATCGTAGTAGTAGTAGTATTTTAATCATTGTTATTATAAACTGAAGGGCAAAAGTGGTCCAAGCAAACATCGTAGAACATGAATCATTTTTACCCCGACTGAGACTTGAGCCTAGGATTTGTAATTACTAAGCCAAGGTGCTACCAACTACACCACATAAGATTTTAAAAGGGAAACAGACCTTACAGCTTATATCTGCTATACTAGGTATGAATGCATTCTATCTGAATGCCACTATGTTCATATTACAGTTTCCCCCGACTTCACTCGTGCTTTCGTTTTCGCATTTAATTCAACTCTCAATCTCATTCGGGACCAACAATAATCAAATAGGCACATTACCATAGGTGAAAACATGAATCATTTTTACCTCGACTGGGACTTGAACCTAGGATTTATATTTACTTAGCCAAGGCGCTACCAACTACACCAAAAAAGGTCTTAAAAGGGAAACAGACCTAACAGCTTTTATCTGCTTACTAGGAATGAATGCATTCTATCTGAATGCCACTATGTTCATATTACAGATTTCCCCAACCTCACTCGTGGTTTTGTTTAGCAGATATAAGCTGTAAGGTCTGTTTCCCCTTTTAAGACTTTCTTTGGTGTAGGTGGTAGCACCTAGGCTTAGTAATTAAAAATCCTAGGTTCAGGTCCCAGTCGGGGTAATAATGATTCATGTTTTCACATGTGGTAATGTGCTTATTTGATTATTGTTGGTCCCGAATGAGATTGAGAGTTGAATTAAATTCGAAAACGAAACCACGAGTGAGGTCGGGGGAAACTGTAATATGAACATAGTGGCATTCAGATAGAATGCATTCATACCTAGTATAGCAGATATATATACTTTTCCTCATTGCAGTTACTTAAAATTTACAAAAGTCTTATCCGCCCCTGCTTAGAATACTCCTCACACATCTGGGGTGCTTCTTCCTTTACTTATCTTCTTGCTAGGGTTGAATCTAAGACAGTCAGACTCATTAATGATCCTTTTCTTACTTCTAACCTGGATTCTCTCTCTCTTCGCCGTAAGGTATCTTCCCTTTCGCTTTTCTATCGCTACTACTTCCATCGCTGCTCTGATGAGCTGGCGAGTTGCATTCCTCCTCCACTGCCGAGGCCGCATAAAACTCGCCAAGCGGCCTCATCTCACAGGTACTGTGTGGAGATTTGTAGCTCGCGGATTGGTCGGTGCAGCGACTGCTTCTTCCCATCTTCCTCCAGACTCTGGAACTCTCTTCCTCCTTCTGTCTTTCCTAATTCTTATGACCTTTCATCCTTCAAAAAGCAGATCTATCGTCATCTCAGAGCCTAGTCCTCCATATCTCTGAGTCCTCTTTACTTTGACTGTTTTTTTTGTCTGTTGTTTTCCTTTGTTTGACATTACCTCATCTCTGCCTTGCCCTTAACCTTTTTCTTTTCCTTCGTCTTGGTATTTTCTCGTGCCCGGGCCTTTGTTGATGAGGGCAGTTTATGCCTGTCCCGGTGTCCCACTCTTTAAAAAAAAAAAAAAAAAAAAAAAAAAAAAAAAAAAAACTGTAAGGTCTGTTTCCCTTTTAGAGTCTTATGTGGTGTAGTTGGTAGCACCCTGGCTTAGTAAATATAAATCCTAGGTTCAAGTCTCAGTCGGGGTAAAAATTATCCATGTTTTCACATATGGTAATGTGCTTATTTGATTATCGTAGAACATATTTAATTTAATCTCTTCATAATATCCCACACAGTAACATTTCAAACATCCACTGTGTTCATAATCATGTACCTACGAAAGATTGAAAAAGACATATACATGAACAATTACTCTAATCAAACAAAATTAATGAAATTTACATATATCTAAACATATGCAGAATAAAATAACTGACTTGCATACTAATAAAATTAGTTTTTCAAAATTCTGAAAGTGCAACTTAAGCCATCTTTGATTAAATTAGGATTAGTTTTTTCGCTTTTTCCTTACAGACACCAGAACAGTGTTCTCGATTGCTTGAGTTTACTGGAGCTGACAATATTTTCCAAAACGACAAAATGACCCGTGGTGTTCATGGTATCTAACTAATACACATTTCTTAGTTGAGCCAACATATGCTAATTGTCATTAGGGGCAACTAAATTGCTAAACTACCATCGAACAAAACGAGTCAGTAACTTGTCCTTATGGATTACATAATTATTAAGTTTATGGTTGTTATAAAATAAAATTAATGGTTTAATATGAGGGTAATATTTGTAGAAAATTGTAGTTAATATCTTTTTAATGTGATTGTTAAAATTATCGTTAAGATAGTGCAATTTTATGTACATCTGCATCATTTTGGTGCCTTCCTTTACAAGCTTGGGGCATAAAATCTTAAGAAAATTTCTAGGATGTTTATAAAATATATAGGGTGGATATTCATTTGCTATTTCATTGTGAAAATTGATGTAAGTAGATGATAATCTAAATGCTTTATACAACAGTGTACAAAATGAATTAAGCTTAAAATTTTCGTAGCAACAGCTTATGAAATTTACACCAAGACCAGAAAATGATGGTTTTCTGTAAATGTTTATACAGTATATAGCTTATTTTGTCTTATGATTAGCAAATCTAGAAATGAGATTTTACTATAATTTTCTACCTCCACTGTATACTTTATTCTGTTGTGCTTGTTGTTCATATAGTCCAAAAAAATATTTGGGCATGTTCTTGTTTTCTGAAGATCACAAACGTATCATCAACGTATCTTTTATAAAGAAATAGGTGAACTCTTCAGGACAATCATTTAACCAGTATGTTTCATGAAAACATTAAAAATATGTTATACAATGTAGCAAATAATGGACATCCCATTGCCAATCCGTTAGTATGTTTGTAGTAAATGTCATTGAATAAGAACAAAAGCTAAACTCCGCATTTTTTTGAACAACAAACGGTCCATGCCCCGAAAACTATTATCATTTTTATACTCAGACTGGTAGCGACGTCTACAGCTTCATTAATAGGTACATTAGTGTAGAGAGATGTAATGTCAAGGCTAACAATAAATGCATTATCATCTTGTCTTTTTTCGCGTCACTGAAAAATTCATATGAATTAAACAGTAATTGTTCCTAGCGAGATGCTCTAAACGAGGTACGAGAAATTTTGATAAATTATAATTTAAAGTCTTGAATGATGAGAGTACAGGGCGGAGGGGAATAATTACTTTGTGCAATTTTGGTAAGCCATACATAATTCCTGGATTGGAGCTTGATGTATATATTTATTTGTATTCCTCGTCTGATATGCATTTCTTTTGATGTATTTGTTTTAAAAGCATGTTAAGTTTATCCTCAAGTAACAAACTATTTTTCATTCCATTTAAATTTGTAATTCTATCAAATGTCGCAGTATCATTCAGAATTTCACCCATTTTATTCAAATAGTCCCCCTTGTTTAGAATAACCACTTCTCTGCCTTTGTCTGGTTTGCAAATTAAAATATTTTTGTCTTGTCAAAGTCGCTTATGTAGCATAAAATCAGATTTATTAAACAAGCTATTTCTTGCATCTGCATTATTTCGGGGTTTCTTTAAAATGTCATTGTGCAGGGCTTTTATGCTGGCAGCTACTTCTTCAGAGAAGTGTTTATATTCTACATATGTTTTGATATATGTATATTTCATTAATTTGTTTGTGTGAATGTGCTGCACATAAAAATTTTACTTATTTACAACTATAATTTTGTCTGATTAGAGTAACTGTACATGTACTGTATATGTCTTTTTCACTCTGTCATAGGTACATGATTATAAACACAGTGGACGTTTGAAACGTTGTTATGCGAGGTATAATAAGGAGATTAAATAAATTAAATATGTTCTACAATGTTTGCTTGGATCATTCTTGCCCTTCAGTTTATTATAAGACTAAGATTTCCTAGAGACAAACGAATATCAGATATCATTGTTATTACTATTACTATCTTTACTGGTATGGAAGCTTTCCAATTTGTCTTTTTAGAGTCACAATACTCTACTACATTGTACAGTACTATAGTACCAACAGAAACTTGGGAGCAGTACAATTGTGTGCACATTTATTAACAACCACTTATTTCATAGCATAATTAATTTTATAATTTCTACGTTTTCAATGTAAATACACTACAGAAGCTCCCCTACTTACGAACATCCGAGTTACAAATATTTAGATACGAACAAAAACCTACCCATGTATTGTATGTATGTATTACTGTACTGTACTTATTATGACTGTATTAAAAGTCATTAATAGTGTATACTTAATGTTTCATGTAGTAGTTAAGTATCTTTACCCCCCAGTACTGTACAGAACTACATATGTACATACTGTACTTTTTTTTTTTATCTAAAAACAACTTACGAACAGACTTCTGGAACTTAACATGTTCGTAAGTTGGCAAGTGTCTGTACCTGGTAAATGATCCTTAAACAATAAATATAGAAAATCTTGAAATTCGGCAAATAATTTGCCTAAACTAGGCACAAGGAATTCAACTGAGAGAACTATATGCAATAAAATAAAATAAATAACTATTTGTTTTTTACAGCATTAAGATATGAACTCACAACATAAAAAATATGGTTGCATTATTTATAGCAACATGTATGTTAGCAGAAATTCTTCCACCTTTTTATTCCTCCAAAACACATTCCTTCGTTATTATAGCATTCATAATACGAACAAACACCTTACAAAAAATAAAAAATTGATTTCTGGCAAAAAATGATGCGTCAAAAAGAATTCTATTTTTGTGTTCCTGCAACATAGTTCGTTATTATGAAGTTAAAAATATGAACAAGCAACATCTTATCAAAAGAAATGTATCATTCACATCAATATGTGTTCAAAATAAGACTTTCACCTATACATTTCTTTGTATCACAAGAATCGACTAAAAGAAATATCCATGGTAATGAAGAAAGAATTCAGCACTTGTATTTTGTGTGACATATAAGGAGAATAAAAAAAGGTAGACAAGGGAACAGTTATTAATCCCATTGTCCCTATTTTTGTTTTCTTGCCATTAAAGCTGAAAAGTGGTATTATCCCTTCAACTCCCCTTTTTAGCTAATTCTGTCCTGATAAGTTATGTAGAATATGTAGTCATTTTGAAAATTAGAAATATCAAATTTTGTCAATGGGATGAAAATAGATTACATCTTTTTCCCATACTTGTGTCGCAAGGAGTCCCATTCAAATGGGGGCAGACAGACTGGATGGAGCCGGGGGACTGAGGTTGGATGCCCTCCCTAAAGCCAGGCATGTAGCTTTCCAGTTTGCGCCCTCTTCCACCGAGTTTTCGCCGCCCCTTCATGTTGTGGGATGCCTATATTTCATAAGGGGACGAGAACAAATACTGCCTTAAATTTAGTACTAGGATATTTTCTTTACTCTGAACAGACTTGAAGATATAAGGATCTGAACAAAACTCTATACCACACGAGAAAGCAATGCTTACCTTAAAGATTTGCTGCTTTTGCAATTTTGAAGAGAGGTCAGATGTTACTAAATAAGAAACACTTCAACCTAAATGAGATTTCATGAACTGCGATCCTTTCTGATACAATCTGAAAAATATTAAGAAAAGTATTTGTAAAGGTTGAATATCTTTAGACTAGAGCATCTTCAAAATAGGTAAAAGAGTGAGCTTGAAAAATGTGAATTTCTACATCAATTTGTTTTTACGTTTTCTGTCACTATTAATCCATTGTATGGGGGTGGACACAGGCATATTGGAGTTGGGGAAGTTAGTTTGGATGCCTCTCCTATCACCCCGTGGTGGGCTTGATTATAGGTGTGTCACCTCCCGAGTTGAGACAGATTAGAGTTGAGGCACCATATGTGGATGCCCTTCCTAATGCCCGGTAGTTGTTCGACGTGAGTCTTTCACCTACCGAGTTGAGACAGAGTGAGCTGAGGAACTAAGTTTGGATACCCTTCCTAATGTCTGGTAGTGGGATTGATTTTGAGTCTGCGACCTCCCTATTGGAGACAGATAGGAGCTAAAGAAGTCTGGATACCTTTCCTAATGTCCCGTGGTGGGCTTGATCGTGGGTCTGCCACCTACCAGGCTGAGACAGAGAGAAGCTGAGGAACTAAGTCTGGATGCCCATACTAATGCCCCATGGTGGGCTCGACCGTGGGTCTGTCACCTCCTGAGTCGAGTGTTCCAACCACTATGAAACTCCAATTCCCGATATACTACATCAATGCACAAGCATATTTTAATAGTGCCAGCCCAGTAATGGTATCCTCATGAGTCAAATTTATTTTCAACCATTTTTACAAGGAGTTTCATGGGTTTACAGGAGTAACATAAAATTTCTATAAAAAATTTAACATACTAGCGCTTAAACAGTACAAATGGGGACAAATATAAAATACAAGATACAAAACTTAAGGGGAAAACAGTGTTAGGAAAGGAGACTATAGTCGAGGTGATTGGACTGAGTAATAGAGGATTTTCTGAAAGAAACGACTGTCAAAGGTGAATAGAGATACCTGTCAAAACCTAAGCTCACATGCATATAATTCAATATAATGAACAGACTTTGAAGAAACAGGGTAAAGGAGTGGAAGACCAAAGTAGGGGTGATTAGACTGCCTAAGTGAGAATTTCAGAGAGAAACACCTGTCAAGAGGACAGCGTAAGACCAGGCTAGATGAGGAGAGCTGTCAAAAACATATCTATATGTATATACAAGAGCCATATTCCCCCATATAAGGGGGTGGCTGAGTCAAAGTAAAATACCTTAACTCTCTGTGGGAAGAAAATATATAGGAGAGGATTCCTAGTTCCCTCGCTCTGCCCCATTTAGTCGACTTTTACAAAATGCAGGGAAACAAGGAGGAAGTATTTTTACCCCCCTCCCTCAGGGAGGAAAAACAAATACCTCCTCCATACAATTCAACATATTGTGCTTTGAAGACACGGGGTGAGAGAAAGGAAGACAAAAGTAAAGGTGGATGGACTGCCTTAAAGGAGGATTTCAGAGAGAAGAGCTGCTCAAAGGACACAGTGAGGAGAGCAGTTACAAACTCGACCCTCATATATTAGTGAGAAAACATGCATAACGGTAGAATAAAACGAACACCGAGACAAATGATAATTTAGTAGGTACTTGAATACTACGGATATACAACCACCAAGATAAACGCACAAGACAAATGCTTATTCACAAAGAACATACCATCATAAACAATAATACAGGGGTCCTCGGTGTACGATGTCCTCAAGTTACAATGTAGGCACTTGAATACTACGGATATACAACCACCAAGATAAACGTACAAGACAAATGCTTATTCACAAAGAACATACCATCATAAACAATAATACAGGGGTCCTCGGTTTACGATATCTTCAAGTTACAATGTTTCATGGCTACAACACATTTCTGATTAATTTTGCTTCTTTTCTGATAATTTTTGGCCTGTGTTATGTTTCCCAAGCATAAAAAAGATTCTTCTGATAGCAAGAAATGGAAAGCCATCACCATGGAAGTGAAATTGAAGATAGTAAAATGCATGGAAAAGAGAGAAACTTCACCACTGCATTAGCATAAGTGCTTATATAGGTGTGTTCCTACTTACACTGAAATTCGGGTTACATCACTTTTCAGGAACGGAACTTTGACATAAGTCGAGGACCCCTGTATTAATAATAATAATAATAATAATAATAATAATAATAATAATAATAATAATAATAATATTTATTTCATGCACCTCTTCAATTTTTGGACTAAACTATCTTTTTCTGCTAAGTTTTATGTTGGAAATAACCATTTCTTTTGTGTTAGGTCCAATACTGGTGAGTGGCGGTGGGTACTTTACCATACCTAATCTAACTAACCTAACCTAACTTAAATTTGAAGCCTTTAAATACCCTAATAGCGTGTAATTAGGTGTTTATACAGCCCTGCTGCACATTTCAGGAAATTGTGGTAACACTGATTTCTCAGGTAGGCTAAGGAAAGGGTGCATAAAATAAATCTTAACCAATAATAATAAAGATAATAAGAACAGCATGTTCATAATCGATAAATTCAGTTAATCTTTCAATGCAAATCCTTTGCCCAACGAAATATATGTTTGTGTCAATAAAGAAAAGGCAGTGTCATACCGAGCTATAGGCAGATGCCTAGTGTATATACTAACACAGAGAATACTACAAGAACACTTCCCACAACAGAGCAACATCAAAACTTTAAGTACAAACATGAAAATATAAAAACATACAGCATTCCACGAATTATACATAACACTGGATTGACTTACATAGCACTGTAATAAAGTATAATGGTTAGCCAAAAAATATCCAAAAGAGGAGATTAAAATGAATGGGAAGATTGCATGTAGCCCTGCTACCTCTAATCTCTTGGTATGGTTGCAGCCAAATACATACTTAATTGTAATGGGTAGAAAGTGCATATAAATAATTTGTAATGAAAACTAACCTTATGCACTGTTTATAAAGTCCCCCGTCATCACTACATCATCTGGTTAAGTCTTCTAACCATATAAGAGTACTGCAATGTCTGTAGTGAATGTTTCAATTTCTTAGTTCTCCTTGTCCCATTGTTTTAATTTCCAAGTTTGGATTCTGCTTATCTGAAAAAAATGTTACTAATGTAAAATTTTTTGCATTCATTTAATTTTATCAAAGCATCTGAAAAAATTTAATCTATCTGAAAATTAGTTCTTGGTCCACAAAATACTCTCAAGTTGTTCTAAGTGTAATGCATTGTAAACGTTATATTCTGTGCATGGGTATTCTAAGCTTAGTTCTACAACAGCTTGTAAGCTTATGAAAATAGTCAAAATGACTTAAACAAAGCAGATTGTTAAGTGGTATGTTCAGCAAAAGGCTTTTGGCATTAACGTACCTTCCAGTGCCAAAAGAAATATTTGCCTACAACTTGGTAGGCAGCTAGGAATACCGTGCAATGCTAGTGATTGTTGGCTGTGGCGTTTTTGTAATTACACCAAATTCTTGGAATTACGTGAAGATAGGTTCTCAGAAGTGACGTGTAATGTAAAAATCGCGTAATGTAATGAGTCATTTTCCATAAGAAACAATGATAATGGGCATAGATACGTTTCACTTGAACGTCTGAATCAGATGAGCTCACCACAACACCTCATACCACTCTCCAACACTCGCTTCCATCCCTACTGAAGAAGTTATCGTACAGAAACGCTCATTATCTAAGTCAAATTGATGTAAAATGCAACACAACGAAAGAATATCAAAACATCGTCATTAATGACATTATTTTACTATGATTACTTACATAAAAGGGCAATTGTTTGCTGTTTATAGTTTAGACAGAGCCCTTCCCTTTTACATCTGGCACCAGCACAAGTTAAAGTTGCCAGAAACGAGTAAAACTGAAAATAGTCCTCTTCACCCCCCTCCCAACCCAGGATGAACCCTTAAAGGGCGACTGATTCAGATGAGCTCGCCACAACACCGCATACCACTCTTCCAACACTTGCTTCCATCCCTAGTGATGAAGTTATCGTACAGAAATGCTGATTATCTAAGAAAACTTGTAAAATGCAACACAATGAAAGGATATCAAAACATCATCTTTTATGAAATTTTTTTTACTATGAATACTTACATAAAAGGGTAATTATTTGCTGTTTATAGTTTAGATAGAGCCCTTTCCTTTTACACCTGGCACCAAAACACGTTAAAGTTGGCAGAAAATCGTCCTTTTCACCCCCTTCCCCCCTCCCAGCCCAGGGCGTCCTCTTTATTCCCATTTAAACGTATATGCATGGCAGCAATGTGGGAAAGTGCTTTCAAGGCAGTTGCTTATTTACTAAAATGAAATTTTTTTTTTCAAATTTTTTTGCGCAGGCGTTATTCGTGTATTTCGCATTTTTTTATTATCATTTTTTGGGGGTGTTATTCCAATTTTGCGTATTTTAAAACCGCGTAAAAAGCGAGCTGAGTGTACCTAGGGCTGCATAACGTGACAGTGTGGGGCGAGGCTGGCAGCACAGACACGCAAGGTGTAGAATCTTTCAGGATTCAACTTAAAGAGCTGATAAAGAAAGAAGGTCTTTTCATGTCCAAGGTATACAATGTCAATGAAACCGGCTTATTTTGGGATTCTCTACCTAATGACACTCGGTCAGGGAAGGGTGAAGAAGTAACACCTGGGAAACTATGACCAAGGAAAGAACTTTGGCCCTTCACTGTGCTAACGCTGACAATATGCACTGAGTGAAGCTGGTTATTGTCGGTAAATCTGCTTACCCTCATGCATTAAATTTTGCATGCACTCCTTGCCTGTCCACTATTATTACTCCAAAAAATAGTGATTTACTAGCTCCATCTTTGATTGGTTCCATAAGCGCACCCTTCTGCAGAAAAACTTGTTAGGGCTGATGGAAAAATCTGTAATTTTTTTGTTTTACCAGCAAACACCATGCAAATACCCGATGGACCGAGGTGTGATTAGTGCATGCTAGAGAAGATACCAGCAATGAAATTTGGATGAAGTCAAGGTGGTGGTCAAGGACGACCATAAGATAGTGTTACCAGGGGGAAACACACTAGAAAATGTAAATAATGGTGCCATATACAACTTTGAAAATGCACAGAAGGACCTGAAAATCTAAACACCGACAAATAGCTAGAAGAAAATTGTTGAGGATGAAGAACATGATTATGGCTTCTGCAGTTTTGAAGCCATCCACTTCCATCATGTGCTACAGCGTGTAAGGTAGACAGCTGTATCTTTTGAGGACGTTCTTGAATGGCTAGATGAAAATGAAAGTCATCCAGGATACCAAATACTTTCAGATGCATTGTGGCAGAGATGGTTGATGACCACGACAGTAGCAACAACACTGACAAAGACAACAAGCCAGTGAATCTGCCAAACTTATCGGAGGTGTGTAGATATATGGACAAGAGGGAATTAGACTTACCATCACTCGAGGCTACAAGAATGAGGGGGTTATGGAGACAATTTTGAAATTCCTTTATGGTTTTGACAGAGCGGATAAGGCTCGATATTTTGATATGGCTGGCTCTAGATTTAATGGTCATAGTTTGAAGATTCGTAAAACTTCTTTGCAGGATATAAAGAAGCACCTTTTTAGTGTAAGAACAGTTGATGATTGGAGTTTGCTAAGCGAGGAGGTATTTAATGCCAACTCAATTCATAGTTTTAAGGGCAATTATAAGTATCACCAAGTACAAAAATGGAACCAGCCAGGAGACCGGGAGTTATGAGCATAGGGCTCTTTCTCGTAAGCACATTAGGTAATTACTGTACTGCAATACTTGGAAAATACCAACAGTAAAGAAATCAGTGCCAATTATGTAATTAGAGAGCAGTATCAGAGTGGAACACAGCTCAAAATAGATACTTTTTCAAAACTGTAACAATCCCCATCTTTCTCTCTTCTTCATGCCTTTACTGACCATTCTACCCTTCACTTTTCCTCTGCCTTTTCTTCACAACCTTCATCTGCTACTCATAATCAGTCTCGCATCACCCTTTCTTCTAATCTCAACTCCGATTTGCAGAGAGTATCTGAGTGGGGCACCAAAAATTTAGTTAAATTTAGTACCTCCAAGACAGTTTCTGGCTATCTCTTTATCTTCTTCTTCTCCTGATAACCCTACTGTCTTTGAAACTAACGAAATTTACCATCTTCATTCTGTCAACATATTAGGAATCCATATTGCCTCCAACTTGTCTTGGAGGAATCACATAATCCAAATGTATAAATCTGCATCCAAAATATTGGGGGTTCTGTTTCGTTTTCATCATTACTTTTCCTCTTTACAGTTACTTAAAATCTATAAAGGTGTTACCTGTCCCTGTTTAGAATACTGTTCACATATTTGGGGTGCTTCTTCTTATACTTCTCTCCTCAATAAGGTTGAATCTAAGGAGGTCAGACTCATAAATGAGCCTTCTTTATTTCTAATCTGGATTCTCTTTCTATTTGCCGTAAGGTTTCATCCCTATCTCTTTTCTATCACTACGACTTCCATCGCTGCTCTGATGAGTTGGCGAGTTGCATCCCTCCTCTACTACTGAGGCCATGTAACACTCACCAAGTGGCCTCATCTCACAGGCACTGTGTGGGGATTTGTAGCTCGCAGATTGGTCGGTGCAGTGCCTGCTTCTTCTCATCAACATCCAGACTCTGGAACTCTCTTCGTCCTTCTGTCTTTCCAAATTCTTATAACCTATCTTTCATCAAAAAGCGAATCTATCGTCATCTCAGGGCCTAATCCTCCATATCTCTAGGTGCTATGTACTTTGACTATTTGTTATGTCTGTCGGTTTCCTTTGTGTCATCACTTCATCTCTGCCTTGTCCTTAACCTTTTTCTTTTCCTTTGTCTTGGTGATTTCTTGTGCCCGGGCCTTTATTGATGGGGGCTGTTTTTGCCTGTCCCGGTGTCACATTCATAAAAAAAAAGTTTCAGTCTCACCTGAGAAGCCAACAACTGGTACATCTGCAGCCTTATCTGAAAAACCAACACCTGGTAAATTTGGTATATGTTTACCATCACAGCTTTGCTTAGCATCATTTCAGCTGGAAAGCTCCAATGACTCAGAATAAATTTCTGAGCCCCCCCCCTCTACTACGATCATGGTCTATCCAGAAAAGCTCTTCACCAACCATAGTACACATAAGTCTGATTTTAGTTAATTACAGTACTGTATATTATTCTATTTTATTCTATCATACTTGATTTACATTTTAGGTGTATCTAATATTTTCACATTGGATGTTGTGTATAGTGTAGTGACTCAGGGTGTATTCCTCCTCTTTTGTAATCTGAATGTTGATATTAGCAATGAAAGACCCCCCCTTCAGAAACAACAGACAACCGGATTTAACAGACCGAGGTCCCCCCCCCCCAGTAGTCCATTAATACGTGGGTTGAGTGTACTGCTAAAGGAGAGAAAAGAGCAGTAAGTTATAGGATCTGTTACAAAATAACCAAGTGGCAGGGCATAAACATTGCCTTTCTGTTGTCAGATTGCGCATTGGTTGATTTGCCTCTATCTTTTAATTAAAGATTTCAAAGCAGGGGATACAAGTGTAGGTCACTTCTTCAACACCACAAGGATAAGTTAAAGTTACTAATTAAATTTTGCAATTAAGTGATGGGTCGATGATTTCCTATAGGTCTACCTAATTATTCAGCCATTGGGTTCATGTGACTGGAGAGGGGCTTTGACCTTGGCTATATGGTTGGTATTCTGGATTCTCGGGCTTTGTTCTATCACTCCCAATTGCCTCTGCCTTTCATCAGTGGCCTTTATTTTTTACCATCTTTAATAAAAATCTAAAATTAAGAAATACTACCCTTGTATGTCATGCATGTAGTTAAAAGAAAACTAATAAATACAGTACAAGAGAAATGGCTGATGGATACCATGTCCACTATTGCTGAGGCCCAAGCTAATGAGGGAATGAGTATTATGGTCACCTAGCTGGTTAGCGCAGGAAATTGCATTATCAATTTGAAACCATTATCTCATGAAACAATTAAAATATGTCTACTTAATTCATAATAAAAATGAGTTCAAGCGAAGTGACAGACCGAATAATGACTAAAATTATATTCTCATAATCAAATTTGACTTTACAAATATGAGTATATGATGACTTCTGTAACGGAGGGTGGGTTCCACTAAAGTGAGGAGATAAGAATACTACCTACGAGTTAAACTGTCATAAAAATCTGCTAATGGGGTGGAGCGACAAGACTGGGGATCCCCCTCATATTTTTCTACTGCACAGTCAAGGCATACGAGGGAGGTTCTGGCAGGAAAATTCCAACCAAACCCTAGTAAGTGCATTGCTGTGGAATGAAAGAAAAGGGGAAAGAGACAGGTAAGGGTGAGTGGGTCTTCTGGTAAATGGCTATGTGTCTTGACTCGGCCATCCCCCTTCTTGAGGGAATGTACCTTGTGTATATGGACAGGTAGATTATATTTACAATGCCCCACATCATATCTAGTCCAGAAATGTTATTTAGCATCACAAGTGATATTGTGATATGGATATAAGTTTTTAATCATTATTTGGTCTTCAACACTATTATTTCAACCTGACTTTCTTCTCGTTTTCAATTCTCTAATTTATACCTTGTCCTTGAATGTTACTCTTTCATCAATGTCTTCTAGTGCCTGGGTCTAATGAGGCCAATTTTCTTTGCTGGTCCCAATGGTGCACTCATATAAACAATTGGTACAGATTTTAGCATACCCTGCAAAATACATTCTTATAGATGTACTGATAGACTTGAGTCTTTTTCATATTAAGAGAGATTAACCTACATTGTAACCCTCGTTTTATGAGTCACTATCAGTCCCCATTATGAGGATGGACACCGAACGATTGAAGCTGGAGAATTAAGACTGGATATCCTTTCTAATTCCCCATGGTGGGGTCAAACACCGATCTAGTACTATGTTATCATGGCCCCCATTCTAATGCCATATATTATACGTTACTTATAAAACTAAAATGAAATTAAGTTAATGCTTTCAGGACGAGCTTCAGCTTAAAGATTATTAATAACAGCCATTCTACAAATGATGTTTCTGTGATCTCTCTCTCTCTCTCTCTCTCTGCAATAGGCGAAATCAAACTGACTGTACCCAAGCTTTTAAATTCATTATAATGAATGTATTCTTGCTCTAAGATTCTATCTGTTGAGGTAAGTTAATTGCCACGACACCATATTTTGATATTCTACTATTCATGGTCTTATAATGAAGTAGCTTTATAGGAACCGATGTAGCACAGCAGTTAGAGCACTTAACTGGGGAAGTCATACCAATATGCTTGTCTAAATCCCGGCTCTGCTGATTTCAACCAATTTTTATGCTGTGGAAGTTACTGAATATAGACTACATAGGTCTAGGGAGTTATCTAAGGCACTAGTGATTGTGCATGAATAGTATTTTTGTCTGAATAGTCCGGTCTACTTCGAATTATGACAAGAGGAAGAGGTCAAGCCAAATGTCACCGGAACGGCCAACCTAACAACAACACTGGCGGCCCTCCATCTACATGTTTAAACAATCAAAATTGCCAAGATAGAGAAGCAACAAACCAAGGTCAAAACACAGCTAAGTCCGGTGATACTTGTAAGCAAGGCTTTAGAAACAAATGTGGTAGACCAGTCACAGAAGACAATGAAGCACTGCAGTGTGATTCGTGTAACCTATAGTTCTATATTTCATGCCAAGGAATAACTAAAAGATATGATGCCATTATTGCCCTATATGATGATGATATGCCCTGGTACTGTCTTGAGTACAAAATATATGGTTCCTAGGTTACTTAATTCATTAGGCGTCATCACGAAAAGGTGTGATGCAATGGAGGATGAAATACATCATCTCAAACTTAGGGTCACGGATATTTAAAACAAGGATGTTGATGATGATGAGGCTAGACAAGATATGATGAAGAAAGAATGTCGTGAGCTGTTTCGAGAGGCTGAGAGAGCTAAAAGGAGTAATAATATAATTATATTTGACCTTCCGGAATCTGAAAATCTCAATTCTGAAATACGTGTGCAGCATGACTCTGCTAAAGCAAATGAAATGTTAGGTGATGAACTAGGCTTACGCCATGTAAGTTTCAATAAGGTATTTAGGTTAACCCCACGTGTTCCTAAACCAGCTAACACCAGTAAACCCAGACCCACCAAAGTAATCCTCCCTTCAGCTGACTACAGGGGAGAAATCTTGAGAAAGGCTAAGGCACTCAAAAGTCCAAGAAACCCTCAGTACAAGGTTGTCATTGCCCCTGATATGTGTAAAGCTGACAAAGAAGAATACGACAGACTAGTAGAAGAGCTTTGGAAGAAACGATATGATAGTAGAAATAAGACGAAAACTGCAGCTGGGCCATACAACTTAAGAAAATGTTAGGATTCCTAAGTAGGAAAACGCTGGTGGGTCGGCCAATCCGCTGACCCAACTTAAGATAAGGTTATGGAGTCTATAACTTCTGTAATTCATTCTGTACATATTGTAAATTGTTTTGGCTGTAACAGCATACTTATTCCTTGCTCTTCTCGGGTTAATCATGATGTTCAAGTCAGTAATGTAAATAATCATTCTACTAATAGCCTAAGCCCTAACTCGGCTAATAGTTCACATATTGTAAATAATCTTGGCTTCGACAACATATCTAGTTTCATATTTATTCAGGACTACCAAGATACTCAAGTCAGTAATGTAAATAGTCATTCTGCTAACCCCAGGCATAACTCTACTAATAGTTCACATGAAGGTGTTAGCCCTGGGCCTAACTCAGCAAATAGTTTTAATTCACCATGCTCCACGTATCTCAGGAATGCTGATAGTGTTCATAACCTTAAGCGTATATATACCAACTGAGACAGTATCCTAAACAAGGTAAGCAAGTTTGAAATGAGTTCAAAATAGTAATCCTCACATTATATTTATAACTGAGATCAAATTGTCCAAAGAAGTAATTAATTCAGAAGTCTTCTTGTGTATCAGTTATGAAGTGTATGCATTGGACAGAACCCCTTCAGATGGTGGAGGAGGTGTCTGTATCTTGGTGAGGAAAGATCTCAGTTCTGTAGCGTTAAGTAACCAATATTTAATTAATGTCTGTGAATGCATAGACTGTACTGTTATGATTGGAAACAAGTCCGTTTTGGCTTGTTGTATGTATAGACCTCCTTCCTATGATAGAGACAAGAATGCCATATTTTTTATCAACTAAAACGTCTATATGAATACAATTGTGACCAATTATTACTTTTGTGGTGAGGTCAATTTTTGTGATATTGATTGGGAAACCCTTAATATAACTACTGGCTCAACACATGATACTCAAACCTTCTACAACTGTATACAAGACTGTTTCTCAGAGCAACATGTTCGAATGCCCACAAGAAAACGAGGAAGGCACAACCCATCAACTCTTGAGATGATATTTACAAAATCGGAACATGAAATAGATGAAACTGAATACCTCTCCTCTCTTGGTGCTAGTGATCATGTCCTACTTTCCTTTTCATTTGCATTAGATGAAGCTTTTATCCCTGATACCTTGAACTTGGTCAGACTGAACTAATGGAAAGGTGACTTTGTGGGGCTCGATAACTTCTTTGCCGATACCAACTTAGAAGGGAAATATGTTATTGCAAGTGCATCCATTTTCCAAGCTATATACCGGGAGGGCCTAAGCAATTCATACCAGTTTTAAATCAGTGTCCAACCAAACGTACCAAATATAAATGGATTACTCGAGAAGTAGTTTTAGTTATCAACAAGAAAAAGAATGCCTAGAACAGGTATCAGAAAAGGAAGACTACACTACGTTATGAAGTCTACTGCCAAGCCAGAAATGCTGCCACAAAATGTATACATGAGGCCAAAAAGGCATTTGAAACGTGCATAGCCAAGGAAGTTTAATCCAATCCACAGGACCTTTACGGGTACATGCGCAGTAAAACTGCCTTAAAAGAAGAAATCACCACCCTTAAAAACGATGATGGAACATACACAAATGGGGATAGAGAGACTTGTTCTCTCCTCAATAGGAATTTCAGGGTGTTTGTACTAGAGAACCTATAAGTAATTTACCTCAGCCTGACTACATATTTAATGGAATTAGGCTAGAGAATATAGAATTTAATATTCATGAAATTAAAAGACTATTAGATGGTCTCGAGTAAAATTCTGCTGCGGGGCTTTGTGGTACTGCATCCAAAGTGCTTAAGAAATGCTCAAATTTGCTTGCCAGACAAACATATATTATTTTAAGAAAATCAATGGATTGCTCTATGTTCCCAACAAACTGGAAACATGCCAATATAATTTCAATCTTTAAGAAAGGGGGCAAAAGATCTTCCGCTGAACTACCAACCTATCAGCCTGACGTGCATCTTGTGCAAAAGAAAATAATTAGGAAGAGGATGATTGAGCATATAGAAAGAAATAATATTTTCACAATGCATCAGCATGTCTTTCGTGCCAAGAGATCTTGTCTCACAGCCCTATTAGAATACTTTGAAGCAATTTCAAGACTTTTAGATGAAGGAATCCCAGCTGACGCTGTCTACCTGGACTGTCAAAAGGCTTTAGATTCTGTCCCGATTCAATGACTCCTTCAAAAGATAGAGGCAGTTGGCATTCGGGGCAGGCTCAAGCATGGATCAAAGAATTTCTCACAGGACATGAACAGCAAGTTGTGTTGAGAGGTGCCACCTCCAACTGGGTAGACGTCCTAAGTGGGGTCCCACAGGGTAGTGCACTTGGCCTGGTACTTTTCCTTACTTATATAAATGACATTGTTCTTTACACGACTCTTCCATCAAACTTTTAGCTGACGATGCCAAACTCTTTCGGGCCATGCGAAGCCCGACCAATACAATAGCTCTACAAAATTATTTAAAGAAGTTAGAAGACTGGAGTAAGAAATGGCTCCTGAAGTTCAATGAACCCAAATGCAATACTATACATTTTGGGCACACAATTCCCTCGAACGTGTATACCTTAAATGACAAATTTAAATAATTCCAATGAAGAGAAAGATCTTAGTGTATATGTATCAGACACCTTCAAGTTTGCTAGCCATATCTCAAAGATTGCAGTTAAAGCTAACTAACTTGTGGAGCACATAAGGCGCTCATTTACATATATGGACAAAGACATGCTTAGGTGTATTTATAATTCCTTAATTCGTCCCCACTTGGAGTACGCTGTTCATAGTTAGTCCCCTTACCTAAAAAAAAAAACAATAACATCCTCGAACAAGTTCAAAGAAGAGCTACTACTATAGTGCCAGAACTAAAAGAGCTACCTATTGAGGAAAGACTCAAGACCCTGGATCTCACAACACTTGAAGATCAAAGAATTAGAGGTGACTTTAATTGAAGTATTCAAGATGATTTGTGGACATACTGACATTTACTCTTCTCAGTTCTTCACGATCATCCAGGAAGGTCCAAGCACTACTAAAAGAGGACACCAATTCAAATTAGTTGTTCCAGATGTCTGGACAAACAAAAGGAATATCTTCTTCAGTGTCTGTATCATCAAACATTGGAACAATCTACCAGCAGATGTTGTAAATAGTAAAATTGAAAATGCCTTTAATTCAAACTATGACAAGTTTATCAGACAAAATTTGAGCTGGAGTGCGCATGAGTTTTAACTTCCTATTTCCGTGTATCTCTATTCGGTAAGTCTTAATTCCCCAGCTAGACGTCAAGAGGTGTGGAGGTGTATTAGAGAAAAGGGAGTCCCCGACAAATATGTAAGAATCATTCAAGATATGTATTAGACGGCAGAGGCATATGTTAAGAGCAGTGTGGGCTTGAAAAGTCTTTCAGTAAATATTGGTCTGCATCAAGGGTCTGCTTTGAGCCAATATCTATTTGATCTGGTCATGGATGTAGTAACCCAGGGTATTAGAGATCAGTCATCATGGTGTATGCTTTTTACAGATGACATCGTTCTGTGTAGCAACAGACGAGAGGCAGTGGGGGAGAAGCCTGAGGAGTGGAGAAGAGAGATGGAGGTCAGAGGACTGAGAATCAGCAGGAAAAAGATAGAGTACCTGAGGTTGAGAGATGATGAGAATGGGGAGGTCAATTTGCAGGGGGAGGTGTTGAAAAGAGTTGAAAAGTTCAAGTATTTGGGATCAACAGTAGCAGAGGATGGTGACCTAGAGTCAGAAATATTCCACAGAATACAAGCAGGATGGAAGAACTGGAAGAAAGTGTCTGGGGTGCTGTGCCACAGGAGAATAGGGATTAAGCTAAGGGGTAAAGTGCATAAGACAGTTGTGAGGCCTGCGATGATGTATGGAGCAGAGGCATGGGCAATAAAGAAGACACAAGAGAAAAAGCTCGAAGTGGCAGAGATGAGGATGTTGAAATGGATGTGTGGGGTGACAAGAAGTGATAAGATCAGAAGCGAGGAAATTAGAGGTACCTCAAAAGTTAGAGAAATATCGGATAAGATACAAGAAAGTAGACTAAGGTGGTATGGTCATGTCGTTAGGGGGCATGAACAGTATGTTGGGAAGAGGGTGATGGAAATGGATATGCAGGATAGGAGAGAGAGGGGGAGACCAAAGCGTAGGTGGATGGATTGCATCAATGACGACCTGAGATCTAAAGGTTTGTTGAGTGATGAGGTATGGGACAAGAACATATGGAGAACACTGGCCAGGAACATCGACCCCACATAAAAGTGGGAAAAGATGTAGTCGAAGAAGAAGAACCTATAGCTGGGGATTAAGAGTGACGCATAAAACGGTAAACAGCAACAACTGCTGTAGTAGATTTAGAACTGATCAAGGGTTAAAATTTATTGGGTTATTGTTTTTTAAATTTATTATATCCATTTTCATTTATAATGTGAAAATGCCAAAATTTTTACATCCGATCAAATTAGGTTAAGGGGGTATTAGTGATGTTGTATGCCACCAAAAATCCCCATCCAATATAGGGTCAATGCAGACAGGCTAGGTTAATGGGTAATAGACATTTAGTTTGAGGGGGCATTTTCTATATAAAGAATGATGTGTATGAAGCAGGAAGGGTTACTTCACATTAGGTTAAGTTCGATTGGGAAAATGTGTTACAAGGAGTTAAGGTAAAGGTCCAGTATAACTGCAGCGCCTTAATTTTGGTCTATTTTCTTCCAAACCTCCACAAAACCCTTTGTATACATATAATACATTAGTAAAAAGTGGCGGACAAATGGTAGGTTAGGTAAAGCATGGTAATAACACAATCAATCTAGGGAAAATTTTACGCCATGTCGGAACAAAATATCTAACTCACGTAACACTGTAAGGCATTTAACGAAATCTACACTGACCCCCTAAGCCCGTGGTTTACAGGACCTTCATGAGCCAGAATTAAGGCATTCATTGAAATTTATACTGACCATCTAAGTCTGTGCTTTACCTACCCTAACCTTACCTTACCTAAACCTAACCTAACATTTATCCACCACTTTATACTGAAGTATTACATGTTTACAAAGGGTTTTATGAAGGTTTGGAAGAAAATAGACCAAAATTAAGGGGCCGGAGTTATATTGGACCTTTACCAGAGAGAACCCAAATTATTAACTCTCATAACTACTAACTAACAAGTATGATATATACATATAGTCAAATATGTATACGTTGCTGCATTACATGGACTATTTTCATTAAGAGTTACCTGGCTCGATCTCACATTGGACCAAATACCGATATTATTCATATTTTTCGTTAGCCTATGCGAGTTTTGACTTCATTTCTGTTGGAAAAGTACAAGCCTTTTGTTACCAATGGTGAAGTTAATATCAGCTAGTAGTCGTTTTATCTTTGAATTGTCTAGCTAGACTCCATATGTCCATGTGAGGCTAATTACGAATATCTATAATTTTCGGGATTCTAGGCAAGTTCTATCAATACAAAAGTCATAATCCCATTATAAAGGAAGTGGCTGGGTCCAATATGCAAAGGAGGGGAATTCCCAGTTCACTTGCTCCGCCATTTAGTTGACTAGTGACTCGCAGGGGAACACGGAGACATCTTGCTTCCCCCTCCCGCAAGGTACCAGTTGCATTACAGCCATTGGAAGCACGTCGTTTTAACTTCTCTTGCTAAACCTCATATTGGGCTAATTATTGATATTATTCATAATTTTCATATAAATGTTCTGTATTTAACTGTAAAGATTCTCAAATGAATAACACTGGCTTGAGATAGATATTTCTGTATGGTAAACTCAATTTTCCTAACTTAAACGAATACTATAATAATGTTAATGACATTTTTCCTAACTTAACCAAACCTAATACTACAGTCATATTAATGAGATTTTCCTAACTGGTGAAATTATCAGAGCAACTGGAGAAGACACACCGAATGATAAGCTTTGGTGCATTTTCTCCAGTTGATTGCTTTTCAGATGTCTCTTCTCCAGTTGGCAATTTCTGAATTTCATGATCAAACAAGAAGTTTGTTTCATTTTCCTCTATCTAGTATAGGTACTTTATGTCTAAACAGGAAGTTTGATCAATTTCTCTCTATATCTGGTTATTGGGGCTTCATTATGTCTTAACAGGTAGTTTGATGAGTATTTTTTGTTTCTTTTTTGCTACATTCTGCTAAATGTTATTGTATTTTCCTGCATGCTGCAAACTTAATCTAACCTAATTTAACCTTACCTAACCTAACTTAAGGTGCTCTATCTCCAGTTGCTTAATTATGAGGTGCGTTACCGCCAGTCGGCCAATTATGAGGAGTGTTTTCTCTAGTTGACAGCACTAAGGTGCGTCTTCTCCAGTTGCTCCAAATCAATCCTATTTTAATAATTTGATGAGATTTTTTTTTCCTAACAGGTGAAATTATCTAACCTCTAACCTACCTGATATCACAAATTTCATAAGATTTTTTCCTAAATTGAGGGGTGTAAATAAGCATTCACCAATAATAATAATAATAATAATAATAATAATAATAATAATAATAATAATAATAATTTACTTTTACACCCGCAGTAATGAAAACCCCCATGAACTTACTATATTGGATTAGGTTAGCTTTAGTTAGGTTAACTCGTCTCCATTTAGGAAACGTACTGTTAATTGATTTAAATTTTTAAAGTTGCTTGAAATATTTTTCATATGTTTAGTACTTGCATTTCATTTACTGCGAGTGTGAAAATAAACACTTTCTTACATGCAGTATATTGTTTTTAATTTCGTCATAATTAAACTCCCCATTCGAACAGGGGTAGACTGGGGGAGCTGAGGACTTGAGGCATGATTGCTCTCCCTGACGCCCAATGAGGGACTTGAACATAATAATAATAACAATTGAAGACATATGATTAATCCTTAACAAATACGGAAATTATACGATGCCTCAAGTACAAACTGACGATGCCCATGGAGAACCCATCTTACCCTTAAAGCCGTAGACGTGACCTGTAGTTCTTAAGTCCTTCAGAGTGGTCCAGGGGTAGGGCACATACGAGGGCTAAATAAATGTACAGCATATCGTTGAATATGTGAAGTGTAGCCACGAAAGTATCACAAAGAAAATATACTCTAAAAACTCATGTAAGCATGTCAACACCAGACAGGTAGGTGAACAGTGAACTGTTAGCAGCTTAGCCTTGAGGAATGTTGTTCACGTGATACCGATGGCTAGTTGGCAGGTACTTTAATAAGTATAGTCCATAACTTTTTTTTTTCTCACGTATGGAAATTTGCAAGAAATATATAAATGATATAGCTAAAAATATTTTTTGTTTTAATAAACAGCTCTATATTCCTATTCATCTTAATATAGTCTAATAATACTGATGACGGAAAGTGGCGGGTTTGAGTGGTTAAAGGGTAGGGTTGCTGTAAATTACATGTATTACATGGAAATTTAAATATATATTATGAGATTATGGAAAGTAACTTTATCAATAATATATAGTAACAAACCATGTTGGGTGGAAATCCCCCCAAATTGGTAAACACTACTTACTCCGTCATGACTTCTTCGTCTACATCTTTTCCCACTTTTATGTGGGGTCGATGTTACTGGCCAGTGTTTTTCATATGTCCCTGTCCCATACCTCATCACCCAACAAACCTTTAGATCTCCGGTCGTCATTGATGCAATCCATCCACTTACGCTATGGTCTCCCCCTCCCTTTCCTACCCTGTATATCCTCTCGTCCGTTGCTACACAGTACAATGTCATCTGCAAAAAGCATACACCATGGTGACTAATCTCTAATACCCTGGGTTACTACATCCATGACCAGATCAAATAAATATGGGCTCAAAGCAGACCCTTGATGCAGACCAACATTTACTGAGAGACTTTTCGTCAAACCCACACTTCTCTTAACATTTGCCTCTGCCCTCTCATACATATCTTAAATTATTCTTACATATTTGTCGGAGACTCCCTTTTCTCTAATACACCTCCACACCTCTTGACGTGGTACTCGATAATATGCCTTTTCCAAGTCAATAAAGACCATATGCAGTCCTTTCTGTTTCTCCTGATGTTTTTCCATAATTTGTCTCAAGGCAAATATGGCATCCACTGTTTCTCTTCCGGGTATGAAGCCAAACTGTTCATCCCCAATTGTCGTTTCCTCTCCGAGTCTCCTCTCTGTGATCTTCTCCCATATCTTCATAGTATGGCTCAACAACTTTATACCTCTATAGTTTCCACACTCCTGAATGTCTCCCTTCCCTTTATAGATTGGGATGATTAGGCTTCCTCTCCACTCCTCTGGCATCTTTTCCTGACTAAAGATCTTTTGCATTAAGTCCCACAAGATATCTATGCCTTCCTCTCCAAGACTCTTCCATACCTCCACTGGCATCTTATCGGGTCCTGCTGCCTTTCCATTTTTCTTACTGCCCGCTCTACCTCTCTTCTAGTCTCTGCTTTTGTAACTGCTTCATTTGGAAGTCCATCTTCAAATACTGCTCTATCATGACTGAGGAGCTGATAATATACGAGTTGCATACGAGCGAAAAAGCATGTCTTCTCTTCTTCTTCAAAATTCAACACAAAGTTGGGTCACAGTCACATCATAAAATACTGGGATTAAAACCCTACTTAAACACTGTTTTATGTATCACAGTTATTGCCTATTCAAATGGGGAGGAACACATATATGTTAGCGCCGGGTGTTTAAGTCCATATTCCCATCCTAAAGCCCAAAGATAGGACTGAACTCGGGTTAGTCAGGCTGGTCACTTCCTGACTCGCCGGACCTGTCTGATAAAATCTTTACCCACCTGGTAATGGCATCGGGATAAGGAGACAAGTTAATATATCACTAAATATTACTTATGAAATATTACTAATTCTTGGTAATAGGAAAGGAGTACCTCAATGATCCACATTATATGTGATTATAGGGAACATGAAAAAGGTCAGAAAGTTCCTATTTAACGTTTTTTTTTTTCCAAACCGATAAAAGTGAGCAAGAGCGGAGTTATGATCCCAACCAGATTTACTTTTCTTTTCTTTTCTAAGAGTCATAGGGCATGGCAAATCCCTGCTGCCTAACACCTGTTTTGATTAGTGTCACTGCTTGTATTTATAACCAACATCATTCCTCCTGTAACTAATACCGAGATGCAATTTTTTTTTTTTTTTTATCAGAGATTCTTAAAATACGTCTATAAGCATGCCCTCATGTTAGGGCTATAGTAAGTCAAGGAAACCCAAGGCCTGGTTCATAAATACAGCACTGGCTACTGATAGTTTTTAAGTATGTAAAAGTGCGACTGTGCAAAAATATTTACCTTTTAAAAATATTATTTAATATTTATTGCATCTTTTCCCTAAGGCTTTAGCCACCCTTCTAACCATAGTGAGAAAATAATATGGTGAAAGAAGGTACTCTCTCTCTCTCTCTCTCTCTCTCTCTCTCTCTCTCTCTCTCTCTCTCTCTCTCTCTCTCTCTCTCTCTCTCTCTCTCTCTCTCTATATATATATATATATATATATATATATATATATATATATATATATATATATATATATATATATATATATATATATATATATATATATATATATATATATATATATATATATATATATATAAATTATCTACATTACTATATGTGAAAACAGGAATCATATTTTACCCAGACTGGGACTCAAACCTAGGACACATAATTACTGTGCCAAGGCCCTATCAACTACACTACACAAGGTTAAAGGGGAAACAAACCTTACAGCTTTATCTGCAATACTAGGAATGAAAGTATTCTATATGAATGCCACTCTGTTCATATTACGGTTTCCCGCAACCTTATTCTTGGCTTCGTTTTTCGCATTTAATTCAAATCTCAATCTAATTAGGGATCAACAACAATCAAATAAGCATATTACCATATGTGAAAACCTGAACCATAGCTTACCCTGACTGGGACTCGAACCTAGGACACAATTACTGTGCCAAGGTGCTACCAACTACACCACACAAGGTTAAAAGGGACACAAACCTAACAGCTTTATCTGCTATACTGGGAATGAATGAATTCAATCTGAATGCCCTGTTCACATTACAGTTTCCCCCAACCTCACTCGTGGCTTCGTTTTTGCATTTAATTCAAATCTCAATCTAATTTGGGATCAACAATAATTAAATAAGTACATTACCATATGTGAAAGTATGATCCAAGTGACATTCAGCTAGAATGCATTCAAAATTTCCTAACAAATTTTGAATTGACACCCAAACAATTCTCGAGGTACGAACCCACTTACGCACACATATGATTACCTAATTGTGTTTACGGGAAAGTGCCCAAAGCTCGTATCTTCCCGTCTCCTCATCGGTTCCATTTTATACTTAGTGATACTTATCATACCTGTCCTTAAAACTATGGATTGAGATAGCATTAACTACCTCCTCGCTTAGCCAATTCCAATTATCAACTACTCTTACACTGAAAAAGTATTTCCTTACATCCTGCGAAGAAGTTTTCTTACGAAGCTCCAAACTATGACCTCTAGTTCTAGAGCCAGCCATATCAAAATATCGATCCCTATCCACTCTATCATAACCATGAAGGAATTTAAAGACTGTCACCATATCCCCCCTCACTCTTCTAGCTTCGAGTGATGGTAAGTCTAATTCCCTCAGCCTCTCATCATAACTGAGATTGCGTATTTCTGGCACTAGTTTCGTGGCATGTCTTTGAACTTTTTCAAGCTTAGCTATGTGCTTTTTCAAGTGCGGATTCCAAAAGGGGGCTGCATAATCGAGTTTTGGCCTCACATAGGTTACATAAATATTTCTGAACATTTCCTTGTCCATGTGCCTGAAGGCTACCCTTACATTTGATAAGAATGCATATGCTGCCCTTACTATGCCATTTATATGTATTTCTGGAGACAAATCTGCCAGTATGTTTACTCCTAGATCTCTCTCATTTTCTGTCTCTTGAAGTTGTACTCCAGCCACCGAGTAGTCATGCTTGGGCCTTCTTGCACTTGTACCCATTCTCATTACCTTACATTTTGAAGTATTGAATTTCATTAGCCACTTTTCTGACCACTCATGCAGATTATTTAGATCCTCCTGAAGTTCTCTACCATTGTTCTCGTTTTTTACTTTCTTCACAATCTTTGCATCATCTGCAAACATATTCATGAATGAATTTACAGACTCTGGTAGGTCATTTACATATACAAGGAACAAAAGTGGCCCTAAAACTGAACCCTGTGGAACTCCACTACTAACTCTTCTCCATTCAGACACTGAGTGTCTTACTCTAACCCTCTGTTCCCTTCCTTCTAAGTAAGTTTTTATCCATTCCAAAACATTTCCACCTATTCTAGCCATTGATTGCAGCTTCCTAATAAGTCTCCCATGTGGAACAGTGTCAAACGCTTTCTGGAAGTCTAGGAATATGCAATCTGCCCAGCCCTCTCTTTCCTGTAAGATTTGGCTTACCTCATCATAAAATTCTAATAGGTTTGTTACTGTTGATCTACCTTCTCTGAAGCCATGTTGCCTCACTGACAAAAAGTTGAAGGATTCCAAGTGAAGAGAGATATGTTTCCTTAGTAGTTTCTCCATAACTTTGCAAACTATGCTGGTCAAGGAAACTGGTCTATAGTTCAGAGCCGTATCCCTCCTTCCCTTTTTGAAGATAGGTATCACATTTGCTTGTTTCCAGCATCTTGGAATCTCCCCCGACTCCAGTGACTCCTTAAATATGATCCTTAGTGCCACTGATATTGTGTTATCAGTGGCACTAAGTATCATATTTAAGGAGTCACTGGAGTCGGGGGAGATTCCAAGATGCATTGGTGCACGCACTGTGAAGATTGCTTGTTGTTCATTCGTTGTATATTTTCAGAGTTTTTGTTTTTACATCAAATTAGACCTCATCATGGCTCCTAAGAAAGTTTAAAGTGTCAACGATAGCGACATTAAAAAGCCTAAACGTATTACTGTGGAATCAAAGAAAATATTAATAGTTAAACATAAGAACAGTGTTTGTGTTTCTGATCTCACCAAGCAGTATGACATGGCGAAAACGATTATTTGTACTATTTTAAAGAATAAAAAAGCTTTAAAGGCGGCTGGCGTGGTAAAAGGAGTGACTATATTAAGGAAGCAAAGGTCTCAAGTAATAGAAGAGGTGGAAAATTATTGTTAGTTTTGAGTGATGTGCAGGTATTCATTGAGAGGCATCAACCAAATAAAACTGTGACCAATAGAGCAGTGAACATTTTAAAAGACAATGTGATGTCCCATTTAAAAAAAAAAAAAAAAAAAAAAAAAAAATGGATCATTTTCTTGCACCAACACCAGCCAGGGAACCACCCTGCAAGAGAGAGAGAGAGAAAAAAAAGAGAGAAAACACCAAAAATACCTGTAATGTTGTCCGAAGTTTTAATGGAAGGGGACTTTACTTCGAAGGACTAGTCCTCCACCTCCTCTTCCACCACCATCTAAGTGTGCCAGCAACTATCAACCACAAAGGTAAAGTGTAATACAATTATGATGTTTTATTTTAGTAAAGAGTACTGTATTTTTTCTATAATTAAGGTCATTTTTCATTTCATTCCATATTTTTGTCACATATAAACCCATAAAAAAACAAGGTGTTTCTGGGGCTGGGGAATGCATTAATTGGAATTACATTTCAATGGGAAAATTTTTTCCTGTTACATATATTTCGATTACGAATGGGTTTAAGGAATGGATTAAGTTTGTGGCAAAAGGTTCCATTTTATATATATATATATATATATATATATATATATATATATATATATATATATATATATATATATATATATATATATATATATATATATATATATATATATATATATATATATATATATATATATATATATATATATATATATATATATATATATATATATATATATACACAATATAAAAAATAAGCACAACTCCCATATTTCTGTCAAACTTTATTATTTCTTGAACACAAAGAACTTGCACATACAACTGCTTTTAAGGTTAGGAATGAACAGAATACAAATATGTCAGCAGAAATCGCTGCAGAGCGAGGAACTGGCTCAAAGGACGCTAAAAATGCTGTTAAATTGTCTTTGATCAAGAAATAAAATAAAAATTTCTGAAATAAAATCCAAATTGACAGAGAGATCCTGGAGCCGTTCCAAATGACCAGTCAATAGTAAATTCAGAACTAATTCAGCCATTTTTATGCTGAAGAAGGATTATTATTTCACATATTTGCACTTTCATACAGTATTTTTTACAACGTTCTCAATACACACCTTTTAAAAAAAATGTGGTATAAAATTTAATATTAACTGGTTTTCTTCTCCCTGCAGCTGAAGTGAGGGATAATAGATATGACTAGGAAAAAGCTACAATTTACAGCTGTTGCACTGGAGGTCACTACGAATTCATGCCAACCAGACAGCTTGAGCCGAGTCGTAGGACGTTGATCTAATGCAAATAGAATCACCTGTTACAATGTGAAGCTTATGAAAAATCATTATTTTTACCATCATTCAATTCCAATAACAATGACATAAATGAGGCTTCTCAAATAATTACCAACTTTCAAAATGGTGTGATCTCAAATTATACCGAATTAAAAAAAAATCACAAAAATAAAATATATTCTTATTTCAAAATGTGAGTATTAGCAAAGAAGCTCAACATACTTTATGATGCATTTGTCATACATACAATAAAATAAAAAATACAAGATACATTTACAATATTGAAAAAAGATCTGTGTATAAGAAAATGCCTGCAGAATCTTATATACAAAAAAAGGTTCATCCGCTGGATCTCAGGGGGCTGGGCCAGGGCTAATTGTAAGAGTAACTTTGGAATTTAAATCACTAATTTGCTTTATACCTAAACCCTCCCCAAAGGTCCCTTATGTCACAGACAATGATGCACACATTGGCACCTCCATATCATCTTGACCTCAGCAAACTAAAAACAAATCACATTCCATGTTCGAACAATGAAATAGTTCAAAATTGGAGATCTCGTACCTTACCAACTAAAAATATAAAATATTTCTTGACTATTTTACAAACTTTATACAACATTATAATACACAACATACGCTCTTCTAGCAATGCATCAGCTCAATAAATAAAAATTATATAAAACAATTACACTATGCTGTCCTCTGTGCTCAAGGCAATACATAATTCTGTGTGACTTTCATGAGTAAACTAAAGAGAAAGACTGAGCGTCAAATCTCCCACTTAAATCACCAAAACTCACAAATTTTGATTATTACCTTCTCAAAAGTTTACTAGAAGTTGCGAAGAGTATGTATGCGTACAGGACCTTTTAGACTGCATGTAACATACCCAGAATTTTTGTTTTTCCCTTAGTAGGGAAGATATCAGAGAATATGCCGCAGAATATGAGTAATAGAAGACATATAAAGTAATTGCAAGACTACACTAGTAAGAAAATAAGACACGTCTCTTGGAGTTTGTCAGGAGATTTGCCACAAAGCAAAACAACAGCTGTGATAGCACTTGGACTTAACAAGAAGAAGGCCTGAGCTGTGAACAATAATCTATAATTATATACTCAAACAAACCATTTTCCACTTCAGCAGAGCACACCTCGCATCTCTTTAACAGCATCCTTATATATGTTTTGAAACATCACTAATCAGTAATTTTATTTCAGCCATCACTGCAAAATCAGGAGAGCACCAAGATATACATTAGGTCCGTGCATGTGTCTAATGCTACAATCACGTCCTCACCACTTCAGGAAATTATGGTGATGCATCATATGTTTGTATGATGTATTTGGATCCTATGTACAGTTCTGCAGTGAGTGTGTATGGATGAATGTACTTGTATACCATAAAGAATATTACTGTGTAAGAATACAAATACAACTACACAGTATTATATGTGACCTCAAATGGGCAGCTTTAATAAAAAATAAAATATTAAAAAGTGGTATGATACAGAGAATGAATACTTTATTTAAAAAGTATTATTAGAGTACTGATATAGTTTCAAAATTTTGCTTTTATGCCATTTATTATCTAATGTCCTGACAAGAGTTAAAACATTTTGAGGATGATTGCTAGTATTTTTGCAAATCCTACTTATTTAAGTTCCCTTTTTGATACAAAGTAGGTATAATGAATTAACCAACAAAGTATGTTCTAATTTGATAAATATGATATAAAAACTAATAAAACTATATATTTTTTTTAAATAAGCAACTATTAATCAGTCCGTGAAATCAGAGATCACAAACTTGACTGATTTGCAATGATGAGTAAATAACTTCCAAAAATGTCTAATGTGACAGAGGCTTTTCAATAAAACACCAACATAAATATATATCAGAAATATAAAATATCTTTCTATTGGGACTGGTAAAACCAGTTATGTGTTCCTATATTTGAAAGTATTGGAAGTGGCAAAAGGATTTACGTTGTCTAATATTTTAGAGAATTGGGACGGGTAAAAATCAATTGTTTTTCTATACTTTAAAGTATTGGGACCGGTAAAACCAATTATGTTTTCCTATATATTAAAGTACTGGGACTGGTAAAATCAATTACGTTTTCATATATATTAAAGAGTGGTGAAGGCTCCACAGATGCTCTCCCACTTTCCAGCCTTCCTCCAAAAAGCCCTAAATGCTTCCACTACGCTGCCCTGGACGATTGCTTGATTCTCGGAACTGTCGAATGAGGCAGTGAAAGTGGTCGCCCTGAGGCTTTATGTAAACTCAAAATTGCCTGTAACCAAATATTTATATATGCAAATAACTAGAAATGACATTATCATTATTAATCACATAATACAGAGCAACTCAGTGACAAATTGAAGACCACTTCTTGGATGCTACTGAAAATTATTTCATAAAAATCTTGTATGCAAGCAGAATTACATCTTAATAGGAACAATTCTAGTGGCAAACACCCTGACAAGGAACCTTAACTGAGAGGGTTTGGAATGTGATGCCAAGTGGCCCACTCTGGCAAACACGAACGTGGACCACCCGGCCACATCATCTCCCTCCCCTTTCCAGAATACAAGAATCCCAAAAATTATCACACACATGAAACTTCCCTAGGAATACTCACTCCTTCCCTCCTCCTTCTTTGGGACTTAAACTCTAAAAACCTTCTTCTATTATTATTATGAAGTATGATGTATGAAAATACCTAGTAGCTACACAGTCAAAAGATGTTTTTTGATTGTTTCTCGTTTTATAATAACAACACCAATACTTAAAATATTTTTAGTTGTATTGCTTGGTGCTTTTTTTTTTTGTATAAATTTCTATATGCTAAATTTATTCCTAAGAGAATTTTGATTATCTAGTCATCACACAAGTTCCCAAAACACAGGCTTTTGCTAACACCATCATACAAGTTACACAAACATGCAATGATATTTAGTACACAAATTATCAAGGGCAAAAAGAAAAAATATATAATTCTGGACTAAATGCATGACTATAAACACAAACCATACTATGAAGTCAAAGTAGCAGACATCTGTGGCAAAAATTAGACTGGGCACATTAATTTGGAATAATTCTTAACTCATGATAACAATTAGTAGCCAAAGTAGATGTAAATCATATTTGACAACCTGTGCAAAGAGGGACTTCTGAGTGCAGGACACCATGGGATGACTGGACAGACAATGAAAGGTAATATATTCAAGTCAGACCCTCCTCTTCTACTAGACAATGACTGGGTAGTTTTCACATTTTTCACCTTTTAATTTTGTGATCATACAATAATAACAAGATCTAGTTAGCTATCTTAGTAATAGACATAATCTTATTTAGGGCATATGAATAATCTTTTTAACTATGAATAGAGCACCCAGCCATTTACCATCAAACCATCTGACTCGAGCAACAACGAGGCATTTTAACTACAACGGCTGGGTCCTGCGGAAGGTAGGGAGGATCAGGAGTTGGGAATGGCCGGATGTTTATATGAAGGGTGAGTGATATGTGCGTAGGAGGGAGGTTCTCTCTCTTCTCTTGGCGTTTCCTGGTCTGTAGTTTAGTAGTTCACTTCAAATTGGAAAAAGTTCAACCAAAACTATTTTAAATTTGTAGCACATTCATTTTTCTCTGATGTCGTACAGATTCACACTCAGGATATTTCCAAAGCAGCTTTAATGCATACGAGTTTTAATACTTGACCACAGACAGGCAACTCAATCTTTTCTCAAATGGAAAGTGAGACGCTTGGCAAAAGCTTAAATAGGAAACAGTTTCCAAGAGTTCATCAAAGGGTAGAAAGGACAACACCAATACTATACTTTGGCAGAATAAGGTCTGGCAGCAAATGGAATATCAACAATTATACTAAGGGTCAAACCTTGGGAATGGTGTACAACACGTGGACGTGACAATAAAGCTCTCCCAACTCTCTAGGGAGTTGGTCACGGCCGTTAGATCCACCTAGAGACCACACAGATGCGTACTGCAATTTCCGTCTTCGACACGTCATTTGCCATGAAAATATCACAAGAATGGGAGGGGGTGGGAGTAATTTCCTGTGGAAAAGTCACTTTATGTTCAAAGGCATGCTTACCTTTTCATTCACTTGGTCTATAGGGTACAGGGCATACTTGAGCTATTGGAAAAAAAGTGAGTGACTTTGTGATATAATTTTCAAATCATAAATAAAATAAAAATACACTCTACACCCTGTCCTAAAAGTAAGTTTTGTTGTCTTTCCCTCAGTCATTATCACATTTGCACACAGACAACAGAATTAAAGTTTACAATGACGTACCAAAGGATATCATCACATAAAACTCTGGTTGGACCTCAAATTAGCCCACCTGACTACTCGACCCTAGCATAGCGCCAACAGCTGGCAAAGGCTAGAGTAGTGGCACTAAACTAGGAAGCCCTCAGACATGTTGACGGCCAGTTGCGTGCGCATTGTGTGTATGCTCTGTAATATTTTCTTTTGGTGACCAACTAACGTAATACCCAGTTGATTCAAGTCATGCTGAGTTAGACGAGCCACTGCTTCAAGGTCGGTGAGTCCCGTTCGCTGAAAATTGTCTACATAACGGCTCATTTTAAGAGAAGCTAACCAGTCTTCTACAGATGTCAGCTGGGTCATGTCTACAGAGTCCAAACCCAAGGCTGTTGTACACCTGCAACACAAAAGATCAGAATCTAAGCTTAAATTTTTCTTGCTGGATTGTGTAAAGTTAATTTCATAGCATAATAAACACTTACGAAACAAAGCATAATGAACACCAAATTATAAAATTAATGAAATATAAACCTGACAACGGGCACTGTATGCAGTATTTATGCTAGAGAACATCTAAAATACCAGGAGAATAGTACACTGGTCACATCTCACAGACTTGGATTCTATTCTACCTATGGATATGAGGAACACAAAAGGACATTGTAAAGCAAGACAATCAACTCAATAAGGAATGTAAAATAAATCTTTATGAAAAGGAGGGCAAGAGAATTGGAATTAAATGTATTCAAGGTACACTACTCATTTTGAGATGGTTTTGACATGAAAAAGATTGAAAAATTCATGATACTGACCCTAATAACAGAGAAGTAAGTGGCAGAGCTTCTACAGGGTACAAAGTAGCGAATATTTACACACTAAAAACTAGAAATAAAGTTTAGGAGAAAAATGTGTTGAGACAATGAAATATGGGCTACTATTTTATATATATATATATAAATATATATATATATATATATATATATATATATATATATATATATATATATATATATATATATATATATATATATATATATATATATATCTATCTATCTATCTATCTATCTATCTATCTATCTATCTATCTATCTATCTATCTATCTATCTATCTATCTATCTATCTATCTATCTATCTATCTATCTATCTATCTATCTATCTATCTATCTATCTATCTATCTATCTATCTATATATATATATATATATATATATATATATATATATATATATATATATATATATATATATATATATATATATATATATATATATATATATATATATATATATATATATATATATATATATATATATATATATATATATATATATATATATATATATATAAGAAGAAGAGGATCAACTGCAATTAAAGTTTGGAGCCATGTTCAGACTATAATTATTACCTTGAAAACTGTTAGAATATTCACATTTCTGCATTCAAAAGTATATTTTGACACCAATGTATTTTAAGTTGAATTAGTAAGCTTGTGTTATATACAAAAATTATCCATATAAAAGAGAATCATTAAATTATACATTTTATCCAAAACACGACAGTCAAGAAGTGACTCTTCAAACAGCTTCCTCTAATACTGATTAAGAAAGGGTTCTTCTTCAGCGATGGGGGAGCCAAGGTAGCCGAGTGGATAGGATACTCAACTTGAGAGTTGACGGGCTTATGATCAAGCTTACCATTGGGCGCTATGAAGAGCATCCAGCCTAAATTACTCAGACAGTCTCTCTGTATTCATCTACATAATGGAGACTAACAGTGGCATATAGCTATATACAAATGAAATAATCCTCCTTATATAGGGGGTGGCAGAGTCAAAGCAAATACTTCGACTCCAATGTAGGAAAGTACTGAAGAAGGGATTCCCAGTTCCTTCGCTCCGCCCCATTTCGTCGCTTATATAACACATAGTGGAATTCAGATTAGGTGAAGGCATGCAGCGGAATTCTAACTCAATCCTAATTTCATTTTTGTATCATTTGTGAATGTCATGCTTGTTTCACAATAAGAAAAAACGACTATAAACACAAGTATAACTGCAAGTACTCATAACTTTCTCTACTGAACAAATGTTTGCAAATAAAAAGAGGTACCTAAGCATATGGTAATTTGCCCATATGGGTTTACATTGCATGTCACTATTGAATCCCATTATGGGGGAGGACAGGCTGAGGCTAGGGAATTATGGCTGTTGTCCTTCCAAACACCCCACGCTGGGCTCGATCATGGGTCTCTTAACTCCAAAGCTGAGTATCCAGCACTCGTCTACCATGATCCCTTTAGTTTACCCATCAGTAATGCTAATTAAAAGTACTGTACTGAATAGTAAATATATGAATAAGGAGTGACCAATCACTTACTCAGCACAAAACCATGGAAGCACAGTGGTCAGAGATTTCAACTTGGGAAGTGACACTCCAGAGTTTGTGGTCACTGGGGGTATTAGGAAGGGTATCCAGCCTTAACTGTGTCCATTTCCATCCACATGAGGATTAAAAGGGGTTAGAGCTCTTAACTCGGGAAGTAACAAAACTGAGTTTGCACTTGCTGCAGAATGTTAGGAAGGGCATCCAGTATCAACTGCCTTTGTCCACCCCTTCCAAATGGGGGTAATTAGTGAAACATAAAACAGCAAACAACAGTGAGATGGGTTTTTGTGTTCTTTAACATAAAAAGACATGTGATCTATATCTTAATTTTATTTATTTTCTTTACATTTTATGTGTCACTATTAGTGCTCATTTGGGAGTGGACAGAGACGGACTGAAGCTAATAAATTAAAGCTGGATCATTCCTCTCACCTCGCCATGGACCCAAGCGTAGGTTTGTAACCTCTTGAGTTGAGTATTCTACCACTACCTTAGTGGCTAAAATTAAACCCTTTTAATAAAAGCAAGAATCTCTGATGCATATAAGAGTTCTATAATTCAAAGAATATGAATAATTATTAATACATGATAAAAATTGATATGAAAGGAATAATATGTATCAGATTTCTTGCACTAACACCTAAATTTGTATAAATCACATCTTACAGGGCTATGAAAAATATTCATCAAGGTTGCCTGGGGAGGGATGATTAACTGATATAGTCAATGTATAGTATATATACAGCAATATGCGTGACTGCCCTTTCACCACTATCATCATGCAAAGGCAACAAAAAGCAATATCAATATACAGTACTTAGAGAAGAGCAACATGCACTATGCAACCAATAACAAAGGAAATTATCTTGAAGATATGTATTCAATATAACATTACTGAAACGTGTTCTTAAGAAATCTTCAGTTTAGATTTCACCAAAGTGCCTCATTTTTGGCATCTAAGAAAATTACCTTTTAGTCTTCCCCAGGTGACAGGCAAGCCAGACATGATGGCGCTATTTAGGCTGCCTGGTTAAAGTTAACCCACTGGGGTCGGATGAGGACGGGTGCATAGTAGGGGTTCTGGGGAGCCGGCCGCCTGAGGAGAGACCATAGGACACCACCATCAGCCACACTACCACACCAGGCAAAGTGGACAAAGCACCACCAAAGTAAAAGCATTGGAAAGATATAAGGAAGAAGGAAAAACAGAGGCAAACATAAAGGATTTAAAACAGATGCAAACAAAGATGTTGGATAATGGAAACATAAAATAAAGAAAAAATATATAAATACTCAAACTGATTTCTGCTTGGTTAGTCAAACCATTTGAAAATTTTATATATTATTACCAAGACTTTGAAACTGTTTATAAATAAAAGTATAATTTTCATTAAAAGTATATAAACCACATGAAATTCTACATAGATAGCAAAAAAGATTTTAAAACAATATAATTAATAAAAAAGAAGATATATGAAAGAAAGAAAACTATCAATACGATGCCCAGTGCAAATTGAAAGGCCATTTCGAAAAACAAACTGTACATATCTAAATAGTATATAAAAAAATAAACTTATCAAAGCATCAGTTAGAGAGACAATAAGTCATTAGAAAAAAATATATCTTTAAATGCATTTTAATTATGCATATAGAAGCAACATTCATTAAAAAAGCAGTAAAGTTAAATGTTCAAACACTATTTGGCACATAACTAATTTATTCTAATCCAATGTAAGCCTGAAGCCCAATATATAAATAAAGAAGTTTTATATCCACGACACAAACTTAGACAATACAGTGTACTAAAAGTGCTGCAAACTAACAAACTGTGCTCCAACCAAGTAATCATACCAGCAATTTTTCTAAAAAGTTACATGCATTGACTCCATTCACAAATGCTCAAGTACTTCCAAACTCCATACAAAGAAATATATAAACAGTAAGTAAAAAATAAAGAATCATGGAAGAGAATATCCTATATACAAATTCAAATCTTTATAAAAGATGACTGAAGTTCAACATAGCTGCTTTGAACAGGGTGCTGTAAAAGTAACGCCTCTTTTTTTCAGCTTCTTTACTTTTTTTTGTTTCAAACTGCATACCAAGTCTAGCATTGCAAGCACAATAATTAAGTAAATAAATACAAAATGCAGTGATTTATGTTGTTTTGATGTGACAACAATTAAAATATTATCTTAAAATACTGTAACCGATTCATTTTGTTCAATAAACGAGAATAAAAAGGAGTTTCTTTTGGCACACCCTTTATTACTGAAGGAGTATTTGTAGAGAGTATATCCTTGATTGTGAGAAAAAAAAGAATCTGCTCTTGTATTCCCAGCATGCCTTAAGAGAAAACTAAATGGGATACTCTGGGTGATGGAAAAGAGAAAATATCACACTCGCAATACCTGCATTCCTCGTGGGAACCACGGTACAGTAGTGGTTAAAATACTCGACTCAGGGGGGACATTAAGAAAGGCATTGAACCTAATTCCCAGCTCAAATTTACCTTAATTTCCCCAGCTCATATTGCTGTGTCCACTCCCATCATGTGGACTAATAGTGGAGAAAAAACTAAGTCTGCATGTCTCCAAGGAAAGACTATAAAGAACCGAGGTGCTGGTAACACCTCTCTCAATAATTTTTTTCTTTTTCCCAAATAATAAAAAGCAAAGGAGCAAGGATAAGCACGAAATGCTGATCCAATACTTGGTCAGTTTTCTTGCTGTAGCAGGACATTGAATCTCAATTAAAAAAAAAAAAAAAAGTTGCTTTAATCTACATCTATAAAATATATGATGACAAAGCACATTTAAATTCCATTAAAGAAAAGTCTCTATATTATATCATTTCATTTTTTTTCCTATCTTCTCTTTTTCCTTTTCCTCACCAGGTTACTTTACCTGCTGGGGCCATTTGGTTTATAGCCTTTGCTTTTTCAACTGAGATTGTTGTTTGGCTTAAAATAATAATAACAATAATAATAATTATAATAATAATAATAATAATAATTATAATAATAATAATAATAATAATAATAATAATAATAATAATAATAATAATAATAATATAGAAGATACAGGACATGCACACTGAAAATTACATATAATTATCATGACAAAAATAACAAGCTATAAACCGAACCCTTATGAGCATACCAAAAAACATCATGCATATTTAGTAAAGAATCAACTGGCACGTCATATTTATACCTACTATTAGAATCTGTGTGGAATAATGGAATATTAAATTAACTGATTTAAAACAAAATGCAGGATGAACAGATTTCAAATGCCAGTCCATCTCATGGTCTAAATATAGTTTCCAGACACTTTTCTCCTGAAAAATGTCTCTCTAACGTACTTGCTTATAAATAAAAAGCATATCTCTTGATCTGGTTTCCCTATAAAAGTTTTTTTTCATCAGAATATCTTAAGGTTTCATGTATCCTAATAAAATTCCAACAAAGCAGTTAATCCTTTGTCAATTTCTTTAATATTCAGCACAAAGGGTTTGCAAGCACTTACATGGAGAACAAAAGAGCTAGCCTATATCTAATTTTTAGAACTCCTATGGAGGATTTAGGAATCTATTGGTATGTAGCTTACGTGCATCTCTCCAATATATCTTTTAAAGTTAAAAAGAACATATGAGAATGAAGCATTCACATATCTGAGTAAACCAGTCATGGTTATTGAACCTAATGGAAGAAGATCCTAGCCCAAACACTCTGTGAATAGCCAAAGAAGGGTGGTAGGGGGGATTATAGCACACCTTTATCCCTCAAGGACCTGAGAGGAGTGATTGAGTTACGTTTGGCATCTGGTGTATGTGTGCTTTGACTCGGCCACCCCCTTTACAAAGAGGGATTGTGATCACCTTGTATATATGATGGTATGTATGTATGGCGTTGGTTAAAGTCTTTTGTACTACAGCTATTTTAGCAGGAATTAATGAGCCAATGTCTAAAATCATGCAAACAGTGGCATATAGTGATAAGCAAAAGTTTTTAACAAACAGGGATATGCTAATATAAAATATAGGATAATTATAAATTAAAATTAAACTATGAAAAAAAAATATGTCTCATCATATCAAAAGTTCACACAGTAAGACTCCATGAGAAACTCAATATTAGTACATCCCTGTTTATTTGGCCAAAAGAATCTGAAAAACTTCTTCTGCTCTATTATCGAATATTACTGTACCTGTTCTGCGCTACTTTATTCAGGGCTTCAGGTGTACGGATAAGTCTATCCAGGGTCCGCACAATAGAAGCAAAATTAGGACGATGATTTCTTTCTTTTTGCCAACAGTCCAACATGAGCTGGTATATGGCCTCTGGACATTCCATAGGAGCAGGTAAACGATATCCCTGAAATTGAAAGACTGGCTATAAGTAAATACTTGCACAGTTAGCTTAGGTTAGGTATTTGCTTGTTCAGCATAACGTAGTTTCCCCTTAAAGCAAGCAGGACGGTTATAAGTGCAAAAAGGGGAACAGTAGATATACATAATACAATATGCACTTTCCCATCCTGGCAGCAATTGCTATGTTGCACGAATAAAAAAAACACTTCCCAGAAGAAGGGCTAATTATCTTTCTCCCCAAAATTTCATTGTATGTTCTTACAACCCATATAGAATAGAGATAAGGAATTCTTCATTCCCTGCTCCTGAAGTTAACAAAAAAGTATACTAGTGTGTAAACACTCCAAATTGCTCCCTTGTACATAAGAAGGAACAGATGATCATATAACAATTCTCTTTAGTAGCTCAGTGGAAGCAGTGCTTGGCTTGATCTAAGAGGTCATGCGTTCAACTTCACAAGTTTTATTGTTCTGCTTTCTCTGTCAGAGCTATTTGGGAATATGGAGAGAAAGAAGCATAGTCCCTTGTGCATACAATTAGTTGCGGCGGGGGACAATAGTGGACTTGCATCTGCATGCGCTTGGACTTTTATGAGACCAAAATGTTTCTGCTGTAGTGCTATAAAAAAACTTACCTTTTCAATACTTTTTATAACATCTTGATTACTCCAGTTCCAATAGGGTCTTTCTCCATAACTCATAACTTCCCACATCACAATTCCTAGACTCCAGACATCAGACGCACTGGTGAATTTACGGAATGCAATTGCCTCTGGGGCTGTCCATCGAACAGGTATCTTCCCACCCTGAAAATGCAATTATATTTTAGATATACTTTTCATAATTAAAATATTATACTATCTTTTAAGATCTTTTAATTCAATAGTACCCTTTACATTTACACAGTAATACAAATCTTCTTTAAAAAAGATTTGCATAACTGTGTAAATATAAAGGGTACTACTAAATTAAAAGATAAAGAGAATTAAAAGATACAGGTGATGTCCAAAAATGCAGCAATTATAGAGGCATTAAGCTAATGTCTCACACGCTGAAGATACTGGAGAAAATTATAGATGGCAGGCTAAGAGAAGAAGCGAGAATAGGGAAACAACAGCTGGGATTTATGGAGGGAAGCGGCACAACATGTGGAATATTTTGTATAAGGCGGCTGAAGGAGATATTCAGAGAAAAACAATGAGACTTGCACCTGGTTTTCATAGACCTTGAAAAGGCCTATGACAGAGTGCCAAGACAGGAAATATTTAGATGCTTGAGGGAGAAGATGGTACTGGAAAAGTATGTTAGAATTATTCAGGAAATGCATAGGAATGTGAATACCAGAGTGAGAAGCAGTGTTGGAGACACAGATGGGTTTGAGGTAGGAGTGGGATTACACCAGGGGGTCGGCACTTAGTCCATTCAACTTCAATGTGGTGATGGATGTAATGGCCAAAGATGTGAGAGAAGCAGTGCCATGGTGCATATTATATGCAGTTGACATTGTATTGTGTGCAGAGAGGAGGGAGGCTTTGGAGGAAAAGGTGAAGGGATGGAGAGCAGCACTTGAGGAGAGAGGAGTGAGGATAAGCAGGTCAAAGACCGAATATATGTGTGCTAACATTGCTGAGGATGGTGGACATAGCATAAGAATGGATGGGGAAGAAATAAAGAGAGTACAGAAGTTCAAGTACTTGGGGTCCATAGTAGAGGCTAGTGGAAGCATGGATCAAGAAGTGAGACATCAAATTCAGGAAGGATGGAATAACTGGAGGTCCGCATCTGGTGTTCTTTGTGACAAGAAGGTGCAACTGAGATTGAAGGGAAAGTTTCATAGGACCGTTGTAAGACCAGCTATGTTATAGGGAACAGAAAGTATGAGGAAGACAGAGGAGAAGGGAATGGATGTAGCGGAGACGAGAATGTTAAGGTGGATGTCTGAAGTAACAAGGAAGGATAGAATTAGGACTGAGTATATAAGAGGATCGACAAAGGTAGTTGAATTATCAAAGAAAATACAGGAGGGAAGGTTTAGATGGTATGGGCACCTGTTATGACGGGACGAACATCACGTTGGAAGACATACGATGGAGATGGAAGTTTGGGGTAGACGGAGGTGAGGAAGACCAAGGCATGATTGTATAGGGGAAGACTTGCAATGGAAGGGTATTGATGAAAATGAAGCACAGAACAGAAATAGATGGAGACGACTCATTCACAACGGCAACCCGTTATAAGAGAAGAAGAAGAATACAAATCTTCTTTAAACATTATACTATATCTCGCTACAGCAGGCAAGATGGCCACAATTGAGCAAAAAAATGAAGGCAACTAGGTTTTATTATATGCTACTTGCCTCTCTTTTAAGAAAATGCATAAAATTCAGAGATGATGAACTGTGACTGAATAAAATCAGCATACAGACTATGCATGGGAGTATAGATCTTGAAATACTAGGAGACCCAGTTTGGCCACTGTGCCACTGGTCTCATGTTATCTGGTGAAGCTGGTATAATTCAGGATATAAAAGAAGAATATTGTCAAGCATGGTAATTATAACAAAATTGCTTCATATTATCCAGAATAAATTCAAGAACATTCTTTTTAACAAGTGTGATACTGGGATGGAGAATGTAAACTTCCCTCATCTGGTTTGGGCACCAAGTAAATATTCAAGAAAAAGTAGCAGCTTAGGGCCAAGAAAGAAATCAGAGAATGATGAGACACAGAGATGGAGAGTGTTGTGATTGCAAAGGGATAACAGCAGATGTGTAAGACAAATGCCAGAATAATCGGTGTAGCTATAAGCACAGGAGAAGGACCATAGCTAAAGGAAAAGTATATGTAGATTTCATATCCACTCTTAAAATGAGCTTGTAGTGGCATAGTGTATTTTCTTTCTTTATTTGGAGTGTTGTAGTGGTATGATATATGTCTTCTTTATTTATATATTAATTTATTTATTAATTGATATATATATATATATATAATATATATATATATATATATATATATATATATATATATATATATATATATATATATATATATATATATATATATATATATATATATATATATATATATATATATATATATATATATATATATATATATATATATATATATATATATATATATATATATATATATTTTCACTTTATTTATTAATAATTTTTTTGTTGTTGTAAAGTGATCCCTTAATTTTGCTTCTTTTTGTCATAACGAACTGTACATTGTTTTGGTTTTCTGTTTTTATGGAAACACTGACTCTGTATTGCCGCCTTTTTCGTCTAATGTGATACTTTTGGTCTGTTCATTTTCGATACATAAAATTGCTTGAAAATTAATGAATTTTGCCTAATTCAATACCTTAAATGATATTGTGGTAGTCTTGATATCTTGTCAACATTGAACTACAAAGTGGTGACCCCGGAGTGACAAGATAGGAGTGACAAGATATTTGTAATTGACAAGATAGGCCTAAGTGACAAAATTTCTTCAGCATCATACCGGTAGGCAAGGCCTAGGTTTCTTTCAGTATTTGTACTCCAAGATAAGCTGTCATAAACAATGCCCGATTCTGATGATGATAAGTCTAGTGCTGTCAAGCACATAGCAGTGAAAGCCCCTGCATTCATGGACACCTGCGTTTCAGGGTGGTTTTCTATTCTTGAAGCTCAATTTGGCTTAGCTAATGTGAAATCAAGTGAAACAAAATTTTTCCATGTGTTATCTGCCTTGCCCCCTACTGTTGTAGAACGTGTTCCCCAAGACACTTTAAATAGGAGAGACTATAATATAATTAAAGCATACCTCACAAATCTTTTTGAACAGACTAAGCCTGAACTTTTCAATGATTTGATAAGTAATAAAGTAATGCATGGCAAGCCTTCAGTTTATTTAGAAGAAATTCGCAGAACTGCTTCTAAATTAAGAGTAACAGATGACCTAGTGAAACATAACTTCTTGCAAGCAGTTCCCAGTAGTATTTTGGCAGTTTTAGCCTCTCAGCAAAATATGGATTTACCAGCTTTAGGCAAGCTTGCAGATGAACTAGTTGTATTTTCTCAAAATAATAATAGGGCTAAGCCCATCAATGTTGTTGATCAGTCATCAGTTTCTCGTCAAGCTAGTACATCCCAATATGTATCAATTTCCAAGAATCCACCTGTAGGCCTAGGAGTGCTACCGTTCCATCAAAATCAACGTCCAAAAGTTTGTCGTGCCCATTTATATTATGGACCTCGGGCTAAATGGTGCAAGCCGTGGTGCCAATGGCCGAATAAATCTCAAAATATCCAGATGAAGGATTCTTCTAGAGCGCCGTCCCTAGCATCGTCTAGGTCCTCGTCGCCCGCACGGGATTTTCCTAGTTCGGAAAACTAATAAAGCAGACAGAAGAGAAAATTGTAGCTACGGCCACTTCTGTTCTGCCACTTCTACAGGTTGTAGCCAAAATTGGTTGTAGTGACATGGTCTTCACTGTGGATACAGGAGCTGCAGTCTCCATTATTCCATATAAGTATGTTTCAGAAATTTTATTAAGGCCAACAGCAGTTAATATTTCTACGGCCACTGGTGAGTCAATAAAAGTTTATGGTGAAATTATTCTTGACCTTGATATTCAGCAGTTGCGCCGTCGATCTAAGTGGACATTTGTTGTTGCAGATGTATGTACACCTTTATTAGGTAATGATTTTCTTTGCAATTTTGGATTGTTTATTGATTGTAAGAATAAAACTTTACATGACAATATAACACAATGTTCTGTAAAAGGTGATATTGCAAATCATAATGTTTCTTATGTGATTAATAATTTGAACTAATTACCTGATTCTGTACAACAGTTGTTCCAAGATTTTCCCTCACTCTTGTCCTGTGTTAAGCCTTTTACAGCTAATAATTCTTTCAAGAATTCTAATGTTTTTCATTATATAGATACAGGGAGTTCTCCTCCGACATTTGCTAGATGTCGTCCGTTGGCTCCAGACAAATATTCTGCTGCCAAGGAAGCATTTAAACAGTTGTTGGATATGGGTATTGTACAACCCTCTAAATCACCTTGGGCTTCACCCATTCATTTAGTTCCTAAACCTAAGCCAGGAGAGTGGAGAGTATGTGGTGATTTTAGGCAACTTAATACTTTGACCAAGCCAGATAAATATCCTTTACCACATATTAGTAGTGTATCATTAAAGCTTTACAAGAAAAAGATATTCAGTAAAATTGATTTGTTAAAAGCCTATCACCAGATCCCTATGAATCCTTCAGATGTTGAAAAGACAGCAGTAACCACACCCTTTGGGCTATTTGAATATTTATATATGCCTTATGGTCTTCGGAATGCCCCTGCCACTTTTCAACGTTTGATGGACAATTTATTTAGAAACCTTGATTTTGTATTTATTTACCTGGATGATATTCTGATATTTTCAGAGAATACAGAAGAGCACAAGAAACATTTGTCTATAGTATTTGAAATCCTAAGCTCTAATAATCTTAAAATTTCTATTGATAAATGTGAATTCTTTAAAAATGAAATAGAATATTTAGGATATTTGATCACTGCTAATGGTTTAAAACCTGGTTCTCATAAACAGACAGATATTGTTGATTTTCCTAAGCCAGCAGATTCTGCTGCCTTACGTAGGTTTATAGGAATGCTCAATTACTATAGACAAATGGTACCGCATTTTGCTGATGTTGTATATCCTTTGACCGAATTAATTAGATTACAACCTAAATCTAAAGAACTAGTATGGAATTCGGAAGCAGAATCTGCCTTTGTAAATGCTAAAGAGTCACTTAACAATGCTTGCACCATTGCATATTTCACTAGTAAGTGTAATTCTCCACTGCATCTGGTGACTGATTGTTCCCAAGTGGCAGCTGGAGCTGCGTTACACCAAATTCAGGATGGTAAATTTGTCCCTATTGAATTCTTTTCAGAGAAATTATCAGAAACTCAGAGGTGTTATTCTACTTTTGACCGAGAACTGCTTGCTGCGTATCTGGCTGTACTAAAATTTAAACATGTAATTGAAGGACGTGAAACCGTTTTATTTACTGATCATAAACCCCTTGTTTTTGCATTTAAGAATCCTCATACAGACAAGTCAGATAGACAGCAACGATATTGGTCTTTAATTAGCGAGTATATATCAGATGTTGTACATATCAAGGGAGCAGACAATGTTGTAGCAGATTGTCTTTCCAGACCATTACCTGTATCTTCTGTCTCAGTGGACTTACATGATTTAACCAGTATAGCTGAGAGCCAATCCACTGACACAGAAATTCTTAATTACAAAGAGAGATTGAAAATTTTCAAAATTCAGAATCATGACATATTGTGACGTGTCAACACCCCATCCAAGACCATTTCTTCCCTTAGCTTGTCGTAAATCAGTATTTCAACTTATGCATAACATTTCACATCCAGGAGTCAAAGGTACGTTGCGCCTTATCAAAGCTAGGTACTTTTGGCCTAATATGGATCGAGATATTCGAAGTTGGACTAAAGAGTGTACTTCTTGTCAGCAGGTTAAAGTGCACCGCCATACCCGTGCTCCTATTACAAATTTTACAGCACCTTTTGGGAGGTTTGAATTTGTACATTTAGATATTGTTGGTCCTCTCCCTCCTAGTAAAGTCCCTGGCCAGTCTTTTACAGCACCAGAACAATACGTTCTTATCTGTATTGACAGATCTACTAGATGGTTGGAAGCCATCCCCATCACAGATATTTCTGCTACCACTGTTGCTTTTGCTTTTCTTAAAGGTTGGGTATCTCGTTTTGGAGTGCCATTATATGTTTTTACTGATAGAGGTGCTCAGTTTGAATCTGCATTATTTCAGCAACTTTCCTCTATAATTGGATTTCATAGACTGCGTACCACTTCATATCACCCTCAATCCAATGGCATGGTTGAAAGATCACATAGAGTATTGAAAGTATCTCTCATGGCACGTAAAGATGATTGGCTTGCTTCTTTACCAATAGTACTTTTAGGTTTAAGATGTGCCCCCACAGAGTCTGGAGTTTCTCCATTTACTTTGGTAACAGGAAGTATGCTACTTAGTCCTAAAATCATGGTAACAACTGAAATTCCTTCTTTTGCACAACAAAAAGAAATTGTCTCTGAATTTGTATCTCGAATGCGTGAATTAGATTTTTCTGAATCCTCTTATGGATACCTTCATTCATCCTCTGTTAAACCTTATGTTCCAAAAGATCTTGAATCATGTACACATGTTTGGGTTAGAGTGGATCGTGTACGTCGCCCTTTAGAGGCTCCCTACTTTGGTCCACTTGAAGTTGTGGAACGTGGTGATAAATATTTTATTTTACGTCAGCTTTCTGGAAATTTAACTACTGTATCTGTAGACAGATTGAAACCTGCCTCAATACCAAAAACTATCAGTTCTAATGAGACAGAACCTACTGTAAATAATAATTCTGTGCCAGAAGCTGTCAATTCTGATGTGATTGAACCAAGTGTAAATAATGATTTTTCTGATTCTAATTCCACAAATGACACAGATTCTGATACATTAATTCCTAGTAGTGCATCTATTCCTGAAAATATTGATAATGAAGATGTTATTGAAGAGAAAATACCTCAATCTGTTGTTACGAACTCTCGTCGAGTTAGATTTAATCGTAACCCTGATTATGTATATTATTAATTTGTATTTTTGTATCTATGTCTCCACATATATATTATATATCTATATTTTCTATTATCAGTGTTAAACACTAATGTACTCCTGTACTGGCAGGGGAGTGTTGTAGTGGCATAGTGCATTTTCTTTCTTTATTTGGAGTGTTGTAGTGGTATGATATATGTCTTCTTTATTTATATATTAATTTATTTATTAATTGATATATATATATATTTTCACTTTATTTATTAATAATTTTGTTGTTGTTGTGAAGTGATCCCTTAATTTTGCTTCTTTTTGTCATAACGAACTGTACATTGTTTTGGTTTTCTGTTTTTATGGAAACACTGACTCTGTATTGCCGCCTTTTTCGTCTAATGTGATACTTTTGGTCTGTTCATTTTCGATACATAAAATTGCTTGAAAATTAATGAATTTTGCCTAATTCAATACCTTAAATGATATTGTGGTAGTCTTGATATCTTGTCAACATTGAACTACAAGCTCAACTTACCCTGGTGGTATATGCTCCTTCTGTGTGACTCTCAATTTCCCTTGACAAACCAAAGTCAGCAATCTTGCACATGAGCTGCGCATTGACCAAGACATTCCGGGCAGCAAGATCCCGATGGACGTAATTCATTTCACTGAGGTATTGCATTCCTGAGCCAATACATCGGAGCATCCCAACGAGCTGAAGAACTTGGAATTTCCCATCATTAACCTGCTCAAGAAAATAAAGTTATGGATTTAAGATAGTAATGGATATGATGCAGGTATTTCATTTCTATTATTATTATTTTCATAATATCTATTATTGTTATTATTACTATTATTATTATTATTACTATTACTATCATTGTTATTATTATTACTGGGTACTGCCATAGTGTATTGGTAGTATGTTTGATTCAGGAGGTGACAGACCAGCATTTGAGCCAACAGCGTAGTGATAGCAAGGGCATCCAGCTTTGAATCCCAAGAGTAAATCCGTCTGTGTCTAGATGGTTTAGCATTAACAGATAACTTGAAGGCTTGTAACTTTTCCAATTTGCTAAACCATTTGAGGAACTTTATTGAATCTCGGAAGTAATTCTTTAACAAGTGATCAAAAAATATATGTATAATAAAATCAAAATATATAATTTTCATGATTATATAATTTTAAATTTAAAGCCATTTCATTAACGAAGTAAAATAAAACATCTGATCTACTCGATAACATATATAAAGAGGTAGCAATTTTTACAATTTGATATTAACGCATTGTATTTCAAAAAATATATATAAAAAAATGGACTATACAGAAGTCAAGTATAAGATGAAACTCTACTCAGTTACATACATAAAAAGATATTAATTTTTTAAATTTGAAAATAAGATACCATATATACAAAAATCTATAAATAAAAATTTGGTCAACATAAAACTCAAACATAAGACAATACTAACCCGAAGGAAGTGGTCCAGAGAGCCATTTTCCATATATTCAGTGATAATCATAACAGGATTACTCTTTGTAACGACACCCTGTAGGAAGATCACGTTTGGATGCTCAAACTGACCCATGATCGAAGCCTCAGTTAAGAAATCCACACGAGCTTTCTCTGACGATCCAGGCTAGAATATAAAAGTAGGTTTAAAATTAGTTTATTATAGACTTAAATCTTAGAAAAGGCTTGCACCTGATTTCTTCATTACCATACTATTCTAAGACATATTTAATTATCAAAACAAAATCCATTAATATCTTTATCCCTCCCTATATATAGATCAAGCTTTCAAGATATATATCCATAATTAATGTTTGATGATAAGAATTAAACATGTTAAGGAATGGCTAAAGCTACACATGCTTATGTTATTTCCCACCATAAAATAAATAGGATACAAGAAATCTGTCTATCATTTGAGGTATTAACAACAAAACACGGGGACAGCAGAAAATAGCAGAAATGAGAGAGAGAGAGAGAGAGAGAGAGAGAGAGAGAGAGAGAGAGAGAGAGAGAGAGAGAGAGAGAGAGAGAGAGAGAGAGAGAGAGAGAGAGAGAGAGAGAGAGAGAGAGAGAGAGAGAGAGAGAGAGAGAGAGAGAGAGAGAGAGAGAGAGAGAGAGAGAGAGAGAGAGAGAGAGAGAGAGAGAGGGAGAGGGAGAGAGAGAGAGAGAGAGAGAGAGAGAGAGAGAGAGAGAGAGAATGTGTGGCAAAGTACTACCATTATCTCTGGATAAAGCAATTCAGTATAATAATTTTTCATCTCGAGACACAAATATTAATATTTCTCAGGGCTTGAGGTTCTTCACTGTAGCATGTCACTCAAGAGATTTACCTTCAAAGTTTTGATGGCAACAGTCATTTCTGGTCGACTGGGGAGTTGGAGTTTTCCCTTGCAAACGTCACCAAACTCACCACCACCTATTATAGCTTCTATCGTTATATAGGAAGCATCAATTTCTCTTGCAAATTCTCTGATGGCTTGATTAGGATCCTCGTAAGTATGAGGGTCTATGTATGTCCTATGATGTCCCACTTGAGTAAAGAGAGGGGTTGTCACTGAAAGTGATATAAACATAAATTAATATAATCTTACAAATAAACAAATTTCTTTGTTTTATGTGTTACTATTAGTAACCATAATGGAGTGGACACAGACTAAAGTTGGAGATATAAGGCTGGATGCCCTTCCTAACGCCCCTCCATGGGATCGTAGTAAAAATCTCCAGATAGGAAAAGAATCTAAAATGTTCGTTTGCTTTAACAAACAAAACATAAATATTATTAAATTATTTTCTATCTGATGCGTTTGCTACAGTAAGAAGAATGGTCACAAGAAAAATTGAAACAAAAGTGAAGTAAATGGAGAAAATTATCTCTCCAGACTCTGTTATGTGTGAAACAAAACCTCTTTTTATAAAGTCACGTAACTAAATACAAAAAAGTCAACAACCCAAGCTGATTTCAGTACCAAGTCTCAGGTGTTGTTCATTTGACCTACAAACATCAGTCAGTAATGCTATTAGGATAATATGAATTCTCTAGATACTATTACATCTCTAACCAAACGTTATCATACACAGTCACTTAACTAAATTCAGTAGAGTGAACAAGACCAAGCTGATTCAAGTACAAGGTCTCAAGTGTTTAAGTTTATCAAAACAACATACTCCAGAAGTAATATTACTTAATAATGTTTACATAAGTATTATACTAAGAAGTAATTTACTGATATTACAAAATGATGCTATATAAGCATTAAACTGCAAAGAACATTTTCAAGAAACCTACTTCTGGAGCATGAACACAGCCCCAAAATCTATATAAATAGACAATTAATAACCGCCAGTTGTGTTACTAAGATAGAGAAGTCTAACTGAAGTAAAAAAAAAAATTACTTATGTTCTAGAACTAGAGAGGACTTGACCAGAGATATATACCAAACCTAGAATGGAAGGATCACTCGAATTTAGCCAAAATATTAAATGTCGTTACTAAGAAGCTATTCCTATACCAAATAGGCAATCATTTAATTTTTTTCAACTTGGTGCCACATTACATTAAAGCCATAGAGGGTGACTACAACTAATCAAAATTCGGGAGGCAGTACTGCTTCATCATACATGCCCATTCTCACCCCTTCAATAAGCTGTTTTGTGGCAAAAATATAAATATCAAGGAGGTTGGGATTGCCACCTTTAATTTTCATACATTAATCACCTAAAAACATTCAGAGGATAAGAGATCAGCAGTCTTTCCCTTTACCACCATGAATGACTTTATGCATAACTATATAATATCATGTGATGAAGTAGTGTGGTTAACCAGCTGTGGCAGTCTGGTCTCAGAATAAAATATCCTTACCAAGTTACCCTGTGGATGACTCATGCAGTATAGGGGAGGGGAAATTGCGACAATCCTTTACCCCCAGGAGCTAAGAGAAGCGATCAAGGTATGTTTAGCATCTGGTGAATACATGTGCTTTAACTCGGTCACCCTATTACAAGAGAGACTGCAGCTATTGCATATGCTTATACATGTATATTATATCTACACAGGTAAGAGTCTGACAAAGCATTGGGGAAAATAAAATACACTATACAAAATCTAAAGAATACCAGTGATAATTTAAGGGAGTGTATATGACCCTCATGAAAGACTCGTTTTTATTATTGCAATACTGTATATGCCAAACAAACTATTAGAACAAAACACTGAACATATTATTCAATTTTCTAATGATATTTACATAAAAATTTCACTAACATGCAGAGTTGGGAAAGATAATAAATACAAATAAATAAATCACAGAAAATTAATGTACACAAACAATATATAAAACTAAATTTAATTCAGAGCCCAAGCTAGAAAAAAAAATATCCTCGCTTCAGGGTATACTATATATATATATATATATATATATATATATATATATATATATATATATATATATATATATATATATATATATATATATATATATATATATATATATATATATATATATATATATATATATATATATATATATATATAATATATATATATATATATATATATATATATACTCCCCAAATTTAAAAAAATTAGGTTCCAAAAGTCTGTCCATGAGTAGAATTGTTCACAAGTTGTGTTTAGGTTTAAAAAAGTACTGTACAATACATACATATGCATTACTGTTAAGTACTTAAGCTAAACACAACAAACTACTACATTAAACATAAAGCATACAGTATTAATGAGTTTTAATACAGTAATCATAATGTTATAATACAGTACAGAACAGTAATACATACATGAATACTTGGGTAGATAATGGGTAGGTTTTTGTTCAACCCTGCAAATGTTTGTTTGGTTGTTTGTAAGTAGGGGAGCATATATATATATATATATATATATATATATATATATATATATATATATATATATATATATATATATATATATATATATATATATATATATATACTCCCCAACTTATAAAAAAGTTAGGTTCCATAAGTCCGATCATAAGCAGAATTGTTCGTAAGTTGTATTTGGGTAAAAAAAAATGTACTGTACAGTACTTAGGCTAAAGACACTTGACTACTACATAAAACTTAAAGTATGCATTATTAATGAATTTTAACATAGTAATACTAACATAATAATGCAGTACAGTACAATTTTAACTGTGAATGTTCGTAACTCAGTTGTTTGTAAGTAGGGAAGCTTTTGTGTATATATATATATATATATATATATATATATATATATATATATATATATATATATATATATATATATATATATATATATATATATATATGTTGTTGTGGTGTAAATACGGAACAACAAACAGGGGGTCCCTGATTTACCATAGGGTTCCATTCCTGACAGCTGTCATAACCTAGATTTCATCGTAAGTCGAAAAACACCTAAATTCGAACCTAAGTCCCCAACCAATGCTATAAATAAATCCTCTAAAACACAGAAATATAATCCAAGGTCTTAATCTATGACATAAAAACTGTAAAAGTACACTATAAAGTATTGTTACCTTTACTTGTGTAATCTAAGACACAATAATAGTAAAAGTACACTATACAGTATTGCTTACCTTTACTCTGAGAAACTCTTTTGCTGCTCTCTCAACACCACTAGCAGCTTCACCTTGCATGCTTAGGTTATGTAAATTAGCACGACTCTTAAAATGATTAAATCAACTCATACAGGCCACAAACTCCTCACTAGCACTCCCTTTCCCCTTTTCACTCTTCATGGCATCAAACAATATTGTAACCTTTTCTGTATCAACATGAGTCCCAATGATAATACGTCATCGATAAAGGTCATCAAGCCAAAGCACTAGCATTCTTTCTATCTCGATCATAAAGTAACTATTCTGCTTAGTTATCACAGTGGCCATCATAGGAGCAGCAACTTTCTCATGCATAAGGATGCGACCCTTATCGTTAATGATTGTCGCTTTGGTCAAATGAGTTAATCCAATGAGCGGCCAAAGTTCACTGCATTTTCTCGCTTTACCAAGCATTTTACTATTTCTACTTTAATTTCCATGGTGATGGCTTTCCTTTTCTCCACAGCACTGTCTTCAGATATATTACCACTAAGGTTCAGAGACAGTTAGTTTAATAACGAGCGAACACGAGTGAAATGCCACGTGACGATTTATATTTTTGCGACGCTCAACAATCTATTTTGCATGATGATCGTATTTATGGCTATGTATTAGGTAATTTTGTAAATAAATTAATTCAAAGGCATTTAAATGACCAAATGCAGAAACAAATAAATAAATTAAACCATTCATTTGATATTTACTTATACAACAATACCTTGTGACAACATATTCGTCCACCACGCTCAACAAACAGTTCCACATAAAATCATATTTACGGATACATGTTTGGTAATTCTGTAAATCAATTCAATATAATCCTTCAAGTAATATAAACAAATAAATAAAAAAGCCATTACCTGTATATATAAAAATACAGCAGTGTTGCAAGTTGTGTATTTGTCTGCCACGCTCATAAACTGTTGAGCGGGTGAAGTTTGTATTTGCCACACAAGCCAGGTAGGTCGAAAAACTGATTAATTAATAATTTATTAATAATTTAGGTTCCTCTATCGTATTGGCAGAACATCAGAAGTTGGCAACCGTGTAAACCAGGGAACCCCTCTAAACACTTCAGTGAATTTTAATAAACTTTATTATTCTGCTTCTAGTATACTTAATAAAAAAAATAATAAGTTATAAATAAAGGGAAGAAACAATTCCTCAATTATATTCTCTGTGCACTGTAGAAGGAGATAAAAAAAAGAAAGGGAATGGGAGACTGGTAATTTCTTCCTCTTATATATTTATCTTGCTGGGAAATACCTGAGAGAAGAGACAAGGATGGCTACATATGTTGAATACCTGATGCTATAATATTGTTACAACTGAGACAGGAAATGATGTCCCGTAAAAAAACAGATATAGCATTAAATGATCCATGCAGCTTACAAAAATGTTACATCTTGAACTTTCAATACCCTGATTGGTTAAGAGCATACACTCTTCTCAGATATGCTTTCTGCACCTGAAAGGTCTTTTGGACTTAAATAGGACTGTACAGAGCAGTTCAATGTCAAGTCATCCTTCAGTTTCGGTCCTTTTTATAAGCCTCAATGAACATCGAATATTCTTGGATATTTGTTACACATCTCTTACTATCCCTTCACAGCTGACAAGTCACAACACTTGCCATCTCTGTTTCTCTTTACTTTTTGTTTTCTTCATGACCAGGCCCGATGCGGGAAGATTTATTTATTTAATATATTTTGCCACTCCTGTTTTGATATAATACTCTATAAGGTTAGGGTTTATTAGGTTACTTTACACCAGTCCAGAAACGAGTTACAGTTTCAAGTTCGCTTCTTATGTCAGTAAGTCTTGATGGATATCAAACATCTTCCAACAGGTATAGGGTATAAGGCTTCCCATGACATATGTGAAAGCCTTTTTAAGTCACGGACTCCTTTTTCTACTAAGGGCTAGGATGGTGCCTTCTTCTGAAGGAATTTGCTTTTGGAAAGTGCAACTGTTACTCTGAGTGAATGCCTTTTCTAACCTCAGATTGTGGCGGGTCGGGAACCCACTATCTGACGATTCAAAGTAGCAAGCGTTACCGCTCGGCCTTTTTATTGTTTCTATTTTACTGTTATACAGAGTCATAGGAGGACCACAGTGGTGTAGTAGTTTGACTCAACTCAGGATGAGATAGGCATATTTCAATCCTGCTGTAAGGCATTTTAAAATCCCAGCTCTATGTCCATCCCCTTCCATGGAGAAAAACTGTCACACATAAAATTCTGCACACATATACTCATGAACTTGTGAAGCCAGCATGGTGTATAATATTAAAAATATGATGCAGAAGGACATGAGCCTACCTCACATTTTCAAACTCACTTTCAGCTAGTTTGTTGCAAGGGAAAAAATAATAAATGGGGGGGGTAGAAATGACAGCCTTTAGCTCCCCTACAGAAGAATATTTAATTGAAGATTTTACAAAAATAGTGCACAGTTCATTTAATATTCATGAAAGCCTAAAATATGGAACTCGATAGACGACTTTTACAAACATCAACCAATATTCCAGTATGGAAAGGGAGGGATGACTTTAGTCTTGCCACCTATGGCATTATGATGTTATAATGAAGTGCTGTAAGCATCCCAAAATATGTAATGGTGCTCAGAAAATGAGACTGCTTGAATGTTCCTCATACAAATGCTGGGCATGGTTAGCCCCCCCTTGTTTTAAAGTTTATGGGGTCACTAACATCCCCATTATGGAGGTGGAAACAGACAGCTTGAAGAAGGGAATTTAAGGCTGGATCCCCTTCCTAAAGTCTCGAAGGAGGCTTGATCGCGGGTCTGTCATCTCCGGAGTTGAGTGCTTAAATCACATAGATATTGCAGTCCCCTAAGGTCATCCCCTATGCTGGGCATATGATATATCGACTATAAAATTAATTACAGAATGATTTAAGTACAGAATGAAAAGAATGCTTAGGTAGAGGAAAGGGTATGAAATAAAACCCTCTGCACGAACCTCTGCAAAAAATACTCCTGTGTCCATAATCATTAATAATATAATAGATAAAAAATTTGGTGCCATACAATGAAGGATTTCAAGAAAACTACATTCGAACAAAGGAACAGCATAAAACCCCAGCAAAGAGCCAAAGGAATGCTACAGAAATCAACATAAAAAGTCATAAGAAAGGGTCTCCAACATCAAATAATATTGATATAACAAGCACCATTAGTTCTTCCCAAGCATATGAAGATAGAAGGAAAAAAATATTATCACTAGAGCTGCAACTAAGAAGAGGAGCAGCAAAAGAGGCAAAACAACCACAACCAACCCCTGGGAGAGGCTCTGGTCACCTGGGCAATTGCCTCATCTGTCAATAACAAAGTGAATACAATTTTTGCTACATCAAGGAATGACTCTCCCAAGGTTGTTTCTCGAAGACTCTTTCCAGCCGGAGACATTGAGAACAACCCAGGAAACATTATGAAGACTGCACTGCACATATCCACATATGCTACAAACATGACAAAGACTCCCAGAAAGCTTTGTGGAATAACCCAGGATAAGTAATGCTTTCCTTATGGACTTGGGGCTGCTTAGCCAGGTAGCTCAGGGAACAAACACAACAACTATTATATATACCAGAAAATAGTAGAACCACATATCAGGGAAAAGAATTATACTGCAACTGAGATAATTAGTACATTAGTATTAGGTTACCCCATAAACTGGATTTCCCCAACCATCTTGAACTTGTAAAGATTATGATATATTGCTTCAAACATTGTTCAACCATGAATTTTGATCATACTGTAAGTTGTTATTTGCCGTTTTATGTGGTACAATTAATCTCTATTCAAATGGAGAGGACAGACACAGGTTGAAGCTGCTGGGGAATTGAGGCTGGATGGCTCATACTAATGCCCCATGGCGGGCTTAAACATGGGTTTGTGACTTCTCGTATCGAACACTCTAACCACTGCACAACCACAGCCTCTTCTGATCTAAGTACTCGGCTCATTATAAGCAGCAAGAATGCTTGTCACTTCCAGAGTCATGCACAAAAATCACTGCACTACAGCAGTCTTCTTTGATCTAATTGTAGGTAGTTGGCTCATTAGGTGCACCAAGAATTGTATATTTCAATGCCTAATGCTGTTTCACTAGCCAGCAATAAATTCTAATCATCATACAGACGCTCCCCAACTTATGAACGAGTTACGTTCCAACGGCCGTTCGTATACTGAATTGCTTATAAGTTGATATTTTGTATGTACAGTACTCTACTAAACATTCCTACATGATGTACGTAAAATAATAAAATTGTGTTAGAACATAATACATCTGTTATCTTAGCCTATAGACACACGATGCAAGTTTGCAAGTTTCTTTAAATGTTAGAACCATCCATAACTTGCTGCATAATAACAGCAGACTGCGTAGGCATTGCACTTTTAAAATATTTGTATCTCTAGATGTTCGTTTATCAGATATTCGTAGTTGGGGGAGTCTGTGTATTCAAAAGATGGAGAACTTTGTCATTAATCCTACTCTGACCAGTCAGGGTAATAAAAAAATAATAATAATAATATTACTAATGGTGGGAGAGAAAGCACTCTGTTCTCAAATTCCCCATAAGTCATGGGAGAAAGAATGTCCCTCTCATGTTATGTTCATGTCATAAGTGTTTAAAGAGATATTACCAGTGCTGGGGAGAGCAAATTCTACCTTCATATTTCATTCATGTCATGGGAGAAAATATTTTACCCTCTAATATTACCTTCAAGTCATAGGGGTTGCCTAAAGAGATATGACTGGTGTTGGGGAGTGGGAATTCTGCCCTCATTTTCCCTGCATGCAGTAGGAGATTCCTACTAAGGCTAGGAAAGAGAGGGTCTGATTATGCCTCCAAAAGTGCTTTCTGTTCTTTCAAAATATCATTTAAAAGAAACAGGGAGAACAAGGTTTACTAAAGCCCTGTTACTTCATTTTTGTTTTATTAGAGCTTTGGTCATCTACTAACGAGCAGGAAATGGCAAAATATTATAATAATAATAATAATAATAAAAATAATAATAATAATTATAAATAATAATAATAATAATAATAATAATAATAACAATAATAATAATAATAATAATAATAATAATAATAATAATGAAAATAATTATAATAATAAGAATTATAATAAATGAAATTGGAATATATATATATATATAAATACTGTAAAACTTTCACGACAATTAAAGTGCTAGTTTTACTGCCGAAGAGAAGCAGTTAATAAAAGAATAAGTAAAAGCAAAGCCTCAATACACAAAATTCTGATAAAAGGAAAACCTACAACTACAAATACATTATTACAGATAAATATTATTTGTTAATTGGTAGCAAAAACAGGAATGGTTTTCAGGAATGGGAATTACGTTCCAAAGACAGAAGGAAGGGTTATGAGGACATACACAAGGGGGCCTCTGGGAGAGAAGTTAAAACAAAATGAAAAGTTGTGTTTGCAAAATAAAATCTGAAATTAACACCAGGTTCATTATAGAGAACAGAACACTTGGAATTAAAAATAATAATGATAAATAAATGGGCAAAGTTTATCCACTCTTCCATGTCACGTCACTAAATAACTACTGTATTTGGAATGCTTATTGAAATGTACGTCTAACTTCTTTTTAAGTCTCTCCTTTATGCCACAAGGTTAGTAGGACATTAGGGAACTAATACTTACTACTTCCAGTGGTGTGGGTTTGGACTATAGGTGGGTTTTCCAATACACCGTGCACTGTAATAGATGGGTAAAAAACAAGGGAGTTAAAACATAAATTACCAACGAGGGTAAACTAATATTTGGAACGACGAAGACACACACACATCTGGGTGGACTTAAACTAGAGTCATCTATACATACATGCCTTTAATTGGGATAGGGACCTGCCTCTTCTGGTAATTACAATACTTTAATATGTACTGTAGTCATTACTGTTACTGCCTTTTACAGTGTCTATAAAAGAAATGAGAATAAAGAAAGTTACAGCTATCTGCTTACTGAAACAAAAGAGCATTCTAGGAAACAGATTTTTAGGCTTCTGAAATTTCATTAATGAAGCTATACGTCAGGTTTTGCTGGGGAAAGTGTTAAAATACATATCAAATAAATTTTTTCCTAATAAACTTTAGTATACAAGTTATGGATGTGTGTATATACAAAACTAATCTTCTACTAACAAATGTTAATGCTAAAAATGAATCCCCTACAGTAATATAACTAGGTTAACCATACACCAAGCACATTCTGCAGATGTCAAGCATAAGGTCAGTAATGGAAGTAAGAAAAAAAGATGGAAAAAGATATAAATAAGATATATAACAAGTTCAGTAGTCAGATATATGCAAGTCAGTAAACAAAATAAATGTTGAAGAAACATCAGCAACACACAATCAGCTAAGCAATGAATGGAATAGAAATTAAGCGATGAATTTGCAAAATAAAAATACAAAATATTAGATTGTAATATAAACAAAACATTCAAGCAACATGATAAAATAGCTACAGACAAAGCAGGGCATCCTACGACAACTACTCTACACAGGAGGGTGGAGGTGTAGGAAGCAGATAAGGAAGAGGAAGGTAGGAAGTAACTCCCAAGGAATGCACAAAAAAGGACCAGGCATTTGACTTACACTTACTGAAGGTGACAATCAGTCCTGGGAGGGTGATTGCAAGGAGAGAGAAAGTGGGGCAATAAGAGATTTTTTTTTTAGACTTTTTCAACAGCCAAGGATATTCACAATCAGCAATTCTTGCTTTTGAAACCTAATTTGAAACTTAAAGATCTAAATAAATAATGAAAAGTATATATAACATCCTACTTAAGACGAAGCAGCTTATGATTGAGATGTCTCAAGTTCTTAAGAATGACACCAAGAAGTGAATTTATATCGATCATACAGATAATATATATATTAAAAAAATATAAAATATTATTTGGGAAAGCGTAGGATGTCGTATATTTTGCTGCCTAATGTACAGTACTGCAAAAAAAAAATACAAATCAACGACAAAAAAAAATATGCAGACTTAGGTTTCAAATGCACAAATGCAGTTTTTCTCTCCCACTGGGAGAAAAACAATGACCAAAACCCACATCAATCATTTGGACAGGAGAAAATTGGCAATAATTACTTTTCACGTCTACTCAAAACATCTGAACAGTAGTAAAAGAACTGTTCAATTGTACACTATTGTACAGGAAGAGTGGAAGCACATAATGAGATTATTTGCAGCTCAATCTGCAAAACTCTAAAGGGGTGTTGTGGTATATATAGGTGTGCAAGGTATGAATATCATCAGGCTATGAGTGTCAGGCAGATGTTATAGCTTCAAAATGAATATGAAAAGGTTAAATGTCCTATGCAAGATGTAAGGGCTCCTGCAATACAAAAAAGGCATGACCTCGAATCAAATCAAAATGTACAACTAAAAATGCAATGGTAAAGGGGAGTAGCTTTTCACGTGCGAACAAGCACATGGGGTTCCAAGATGGCCGAGACAAAGGGGGGGGAAACAGAGCAGGAGCCTGGTGGGTGCTACACGTACTGTACACAGGAGGAGATGTGTTTAGGGTCCACGGGGTGAGATGCCCAGTTCTAAAGCAGGCAGGGTGTAACGCAGGATGGCACAAGTTGGTGGTATCTGTTAGGTAAGGTAGTTTTGATATCTAAAACTCAACAAATGTATTTGGATAGAAGATAAAATAATAGTGATAACTGTAATACTCATAGGTGATAGTGAAACCAAAAATAAATCCCATCCCAGAGTTGTAGCTCAAGAACAAGAAAGGAAACTGATAATAATCTTTTACCTCTCTCCCATACTCATCAAAATAAAATCTACACTAAAATTAGGGTAAAATAGCTAATATATATATAGAGAATCTTGAGAGAGACTTAGTTCTTACAAGTTACCACTATGTAAAAAAAAAAGGGGGTTTTCTTACCTTCACCATTGCGGTATTCCAGGGTATCGCAGTCCGATGGTTGCTTTTTATTGCATTCATCTGTGCCTCTGCTGAAACATGGAAACAATCAAGTTTAGCAAAAAAAGCAAGACCCACCACCAAGAAGTAAATGCATGCAAAGGAACCCACAATAATTTACATGCAAAGTGGAACACACTTAATACTAACTTTAATTCATGCACTTTTTTTTACACATTTTATGAATAAACTTTAGTCCACATTATGGGGATCTACACAGACAGATTGGAGATGGGGCATTAAGGCTTGATGCCCTTCCTACCACCCAACCATGGGATAAATTATGGGTCTGTAACCTCCCAAGTCAAGTATTCTAACAAATAAAGCTACTTAATTTCTAATAATTACTATGCAATATAGATGAACTTTATATACGAAAAATTAATTAATTATTGTACAAGAACTACAAGAGATAGGCAACTGATAGAATTTGCATAATTTTTCTTAGTAATTGAAAATACTCATTAATTATAAGAAATAAAAGATAAACATAAGATAAATGATGGATAGATTTTTCACTGATATTATAAAACAAACCTATCATGAATCTTGATTACAATAGCCACTCCAGGTTACAAAACATGCATAAGAAAGAAAGAAGAAAATTTCCTTTTGAAATACAGTGCAGTACATATAAAAGCACTACTGTACCTCCTTAGGAACAAAATCGTCATAATAATGATGACTGCTATGACCACGAAGGCGCCGACTGTTGCCCCAACAATAATACGGACTTGGGTGTTGTCTTCATCTCCTACATAGGCTGAAATCAGTTACATTTTAATGCTTATTATATCCTTATAGGCGATCAGGATGTAAAAATTCTATATTTATAATATCTGTATGTCATATACACACTAAATAAGATGAAGGAGCAAAGAGCTGGCAAACCCTTTAACTGGAAAAAGAATAAGTAATACTAATAATATAAGAATGCTTGTTTCTTTCATTTGTCACAATCATCTTAGTAAATGTTACTTTAACATTTAACACTCACAATGTTTGCTTGCATACGGAAAATTAATATTACACATTGTAATTTCTCCAATTACACTTTGCATACATATACAATGACCAAAATCCCTCTTGTAAGGGGAAGTAGCTGAGTCAAAGCACACACGTACACCAGGAGCCAAACATACAGACAGAGGTGACTGAGGTACGTTAGCTTCTGGAGAATGCATATGCTTTAACTCGACCACCCCACGGACAAGTGGGATTGCTGCCATTGTATATGTACAATGTAACAGGAGAAAAATCAAGCTACAGTATAAAAAATAATCTTTAAAGACTCCTTTGTAAACAATGATTATACCTGTTCCTAGCAGTTGGCCTGTTGTCTTGAATATCGGTGCAGAGTAATCACCCCAACCATTAGTTGTCTTGGCTCTTACTTGGAAACCATAGTCAGTTCTCTGGCGAAGGGATACAATTGACGACTCTTCCTTTTGGGTCAGGATACTTGAGGAATTATTTTCCATACCACGTACATAATATTTTACCTGAGAAGAAACATACTGTCAGTGTGTGCACACACCGTTTTATGCATCACAAGTAGTCCCAATGAATGGGGGTGAACACACAGTTTGGAGCTGGGGGATTATTACTGGATGCCAGTTCTAAAGTTCTATGGTGGGCTCAAACTCGTGTTAGTCACCTCCTGACTCGAACCTGCTACCATTGAGCTGCTGTGACCCCCCATATAATGTCAATGGCTAGTACTCAAAATTGTTGAATAAATAATATCAAAAGTAGCGATGAAGTGCAATAATTCCTCCTTTAAATCCCGTGTCATAGAAGGAGAATTAGTAAAAACTTCAAAGTGAGAGGAATATGACTCCACAATATTTTGTAGGAAATAACTAAGTGAAACAGCTCTAGTGATGAGGGAAATTAAATTCCATATTTGTATCCTCTTGCGCATCGTAGAAGGCTATAAGTAGATTAGGGAAGCCTGGCAATGCCTCCTTCCATTCGTTTCTTGCCATAAAACGAATGTTAAAGGTTTCTAATGAAAAACAGAGGTAAGTGACAGAATAGTATTAAAGGCCAATTAGACACCAACCATACAGCCAGTGCCCAAGGCCCCTCTCTATTACTTTGGCTGAGTGATCGCCAGGCAATAGTAATAAAATGAGACAATGAAAGCTAAATTTAAGCTATACTGTCACTCCATTACTTTTTATAACATACAGACAATGAGATTTACTAAAATATGATTTTCCATCATCCTCAAGAGGATAAGGAAAGAAAATTCCACCCACATATATCTGATAGTCTTAGGAAGTAACTACAAAACGATATCCAGATTATGAGAAAGAATTTCTTGTCCAGTATTCCAAGAATGTCTGAAAATGACTAGAAAGGAAACATGAGAGAGAGAGGGTGATTATCTCCTCCAACTTTATCCTTCCTCTTCCCATAACACAACTAATAGAAGATAATAGGACAAAGAGCAACAAGAAATCCCGCTCCCTTAGTTCCTTTGTTATAGCTGTGGTCATCCTGCTAGCTTTTCAATGGTAAATTTAAAAAAAAAACTTGAAATTCTAGACAAGTGAAAAAATCGAGAGAGAAGTCATTTCTGATATGTCTCATATGATACTGAAAAGGCTGAAATTTTATGAGTGGGGCTGAGGGACAAAGCAACTTGTTCAAAGCATTATTTCTAAGGAAATTTTTTGACGAGATATTTCATCTTTGTCGAAAAATGCCAGACAGCAAAAAAGACATATCATCACTGCCGGGGAAGAGGTTAATGGAACACGGAGGTGTGCTTGAAAAATCCACATAAAATTATGAGCATGATGTGCATTAACATACATCAACTGAATCACTTTTACTCACCTCATACATTTCAATTTCTGAGAAGGGATCTGATGGGGCCTTCCATGCAAGGGAGATCTCGGTGCTTTTGACGCTGGTCACGTGGACACTGCTCACCATGGACGGTACTGTAAAAATAGCTTTAAAAAATGTATGTTTAACACAGTGTGTGCAATAACATTAATGGGCTTTTAAACATCACTGAATTCTTTTAAAAAACAAAACCATTCATATATCATGAGGCTCTAAATCTACAAATGTGAATACAGAAGCTCCCCTACTTAAGAACATTCACAGATACGAACACAAACCTACCCATTATCTACCCATGTGTTAAGGTATGTATTACTGTACTGTTCTGCATTAAAACATAATTATTACTGTATTAGAATTTATTAATACTGTATACTTTAAAGTTTTATGTAGCAGTTAAGTGTCTTTAGCCTAAGTCCTGTACAGTACTGCATATGTATGTATCGTACAGTACTTTTTTTCACTAAACACAACTTACGACATTTCTACTTATCAACAGACTTCTGGAACCTAACTCGTTTGTAAGTTGGGGAGCATCTGTACTGTCTTCATATCTCATAAGAAGACTTGTCTTTATTTATTGTAATATTCATAGCTAAATAAAGTCTAAAATCAATACTATAAACGAAATATGCTTATGCTAGAAATAATAAAGTGATCATAAAGGCATTATAACATATGTCCATGACCTTTCTGGGGAGTATATATAATAGTAAGTACTTATTCATAACACGATAACATAATAATATATAGTTCAATATTTCCATATACCTATTTCACACTCAAAATCCATTACACATTGGAAGTATTATATATATACATAGGACTTCTAATCCATATGGTTCAGTATTAATGTTAATTATGCAATGAAGAACTAAATGAAAGATATCACTTGACAAGTATGTTAGATGATTTCACCCATGTATAGAAAGAATATGTGTTGCTATACGTAAGTAGTAATGTACATGAGGCTGTTAACATAAAAAAAGAATGACTGAAATGAATGTACAGTATTCATGATCTCAGGAATTGCATTATTACTTTGGAGATAAAAAGACTATAAGTATATGGTCTATGGATGTGATGAGGGAGAACATGAGGAAGTGCAGTTCGACAGAAGTAAGGCGCAAGGGATCAGCAATATAGAGAAGACTGATTTGCTGGAGTGACCTCAAATGGGAGAAGCTGAACAATATGATGATGAAAAAGTAGATGCAATATAAAATTATTTACCTGATGCTTCTGTTGTTACATTAATTTCCACATACTGAGGATCTCGTGCTTGGTCAGACACTCCATTCTCAGCAAAAACTTGGAATAGGTACGTTGTGACAGGATTCAGACCACTAATAGTCACCTGCGTAGCATTAAAACTCTCCTGAAAAACAAGACAAAAATGCATTAAACTAACTTTTGGCAATTTAGAGCTCAGATAAAACTAGCTAAGTGAAAAATACATATTTATTTGAATAATCTTATCTAGGTCAAGGAAAAATAATATCCTCTTGCTACCAGGATTTGAAAAATTTTGCTGAGATCTCTGAGGGAACTTTAATGAGATGTAATAATGCAATACTACATTGATCCAAGAGCCAGAAGAGCTATAATAATGCACGCACATACAAGCTAACACACAAGGGGCAAGAGATCCAGTACTGGCACAGTGTTCCTTTCATTCAAATTTGCTTGGTGGGTGACCTAAGCAGAGTAGGGGATGAAATTATGGCAACTCTTTATCACAAAGGAGCTAAGAAGAGTAATCAAGGTACGTTTGCTCTGCTGAAAGTGCACTTTGACTCTGGCACCCTCATACATATTCTATTGACTGTGGCAATAGAATATGTATGTGTGTATGTGTATAAAGAGAAGTGAAGGGGGAAGGAAAACATTTCTGTTTTCTGTGAATTCTAGTTGCGGTTGCAGCCACCTTGCCATATTACACTCAGGGTATCAAACATGAAAAAATATCAAACATTAAGTTACACAGAACCAATATGTACATACTTCTCCCATTTGTTGAGGACTATATGACACATGGTTTCCACAAGCTTCGCATATTACTCTGTAACGAGTATCGGTACGCCCACCATCATTTGCTGGAGGATGCCAAGCAAGAACTACAGTTGACTGATCAAAAAAGTTCACAGTGATATTTTGAGGTTTGCTGGGAGGACCTGGAAAATAAATAATAAAAAAATTCAATGGGGTCTTGCTCACAGCTAGCATTCTGAATACTTAGCGTACTATTACCAATGATATTGAAGGAAAGTTTGGCACAGAGCCTGTATGGTCTTCTTAAAAACAAAGTAAATAAAAAAAAAGTAGGTATATCATTTGAGTAAAATAATATAGGAGCAGAGTGCTACACTAAAGAAACTGGTGACAAATCTTGAATGCATGTCAAATACTTCAACATGCAGAAGAACTTACGAGTACAGGGCATGGAGCGGGGATCTTTGGGTGCTCTATAGTAACCTGTGTCACATCTGCATTCTGAGGCACCTGCATGTGGAGCTGCACTATGGTCAGGGCATGGGCGGCAATCAGACTCTCCAGGAAGGTCTTTGTATTTACCAGGCTGACAAACTGAAATTAAAATAAATCGTGCAACCATTGATATTTCATTACTTTGTATATTTTATAAGTACTGTAGTTACAATATGGGAACTGTGGTAGCATAGTGGTTAGAATACTCAACTCGGGAGGTGACTGACCCTGAAAATGAGGCCACTGTGGGGAGATAAGAAGGGCATTCAGTCCACCTCTATAATGAGGACTAATTGTAACAAAAATAACAAGGTTATTAAAATTTAAGTCTACTGCATTATCTTTAGACTTACTACCTTCTCCTACTATAGTAAGAAGGATACCAAAACCAATGGATGAAAAAACTTTACAAAACAATAATCCTTTTATCTCCTGACTCACAGCCATTCACTCAAATTCTTTTAATCTTCAAAAGTTAAGATCTTTCTTTATTGAGTGCATAAAATATTTAAAAGAATTTTCTATCTTAATTTAAATTTCATATCTAGTACACTCATGAAGAACTGAAGTAAAACTTATAAATAGGATACTAAATTCAATCCTTGAAAATGAGTGAGGATATCTAGTTACCAAGGCAAACAATATATAACAGATAAAATAATGATTATATATATATATATATATATATATATATATATATATATATATATATATATATATATATATATATATATATATATATATATATATATATATATATATATATATATATATATATATATATATATATATATATATGTAAATTAGTACACAGTGATCTTCTAAATAAATAGATAAATATAAAATAGTAAATAAATAAACTAAATAATAAAGACATATATAAATAAAAAAAACAATACGAATGGATCAAAATATTATGCCTTCTGACCTATAAAATAAATATAATGAATAAAAATACAAACAAATAAACAAATAAGGAAACAAATAATTGAATCAACAAACAAAAAGATAAACTGACAAATAAAAAGGGAAAACAAATGAAAAAAAAACACTAATAGCATAATATCATATTATCCATGGAAAAATTTAAAAACGAGAGAGAGAGAGAGAGAGAGAGAGAGAGAGAGAGAGAGAGAGAGAGAGAGAGAGAGAGAGAGAGAGAGAGAGAGAGAGAGAGAGAGAGAGAGAGAGAGAGAGAGAGAGAGAGAGAGAGAGAGGGCGGGCTATTCTTGATAGCTTTTTCGAGATCATTATAGTGCTTGTTATCCCGCCTTGTTATCACGGTAACTGCCAATCCCTCCAACAGAGGGAGGGTCTTTTTCTTGTCCCCATATCCCTTGTTTGTTGGGTTTCCCCTTGGCTTAACCGTCTTCCCCGTGCGCGAGCAAATAAAGATATGGGAGCTAATTTAGATTTTGGGTTCTCCCTCGGGTGTGTATACTCTCTCTCTCTCTCTCTCTCTCTCTCTCTCTCTCTCTCTCTCTCTCTCTCTCTCTCTCTCTCTCTCTCTATCTATCTATCTATCTATCTATCTATCTATCTATCTATCTATCTAGATAGATAGATAGATAGATAGATAGATAGATAGATAGATAGATATAAGGTAAGGAAGCCCATCAGTGAAACACCACATAGAAAAAATAACGCTATATTTCGGGTCCGAACTGGACTCTTCTCAAGCACAAATGAGTGTAAAATAACGATGACAGAGGGAGTAAAAACAAAAAGGACTCAGGAGACCTGAAGGAATTAAAAATTAAAGACAGTAAGACAGGTCTAATACAAAAGAACCATCAATTAAAGGAAAAAGACAAAATCATTAATAAGTCATTAACAATAGAATATTTACTTATATATATATATATATATATATATATATATATATATATATATATATATATATATATATATATATATATATATATATATATATATATATATATATATATATATATATAGTATAGCAGATATAAGTTGTAAGGTCTCTTTCCCTTTTGGACCTTCTATGCTGTAGTTTGTAGCGCCTTGGCTTATTACTTGTAAGTCCCAGGTTCAATTCAAGATAGGGGTAAAAATGATACATGTTTTCACATATGGTAATACACTTATTTGGTTATATATATATAATATATATATATAATATATATATATATATATATAATATATATATATATATATATATATATATATCTTCATTATTATTATTATTATTATTAATATTAATATTATTATTATTATTATTCAACATAATCTGTATTTTGATCCCCCTTGGTTTCTTATTTCATTCTCAAAATTGAATGTATAAGTGAGAGAGAGAGAGAGAGAGAGAGAGAGAGAGAGAGAGAGAGAGAGAGAGAGAGAGAGAGAGAGAGAGAGAGAGAGAGAGAGAGAGAGAGAGAGAGAGAGAGAGAGAGAGAGAGAGAGAGAGAGAGAGAGAGAGAGAGAGAGAGAGAGAGAGAGAGAGTCTGTTATTATCATTAGGGTTTCAATTGACGTATGAACAAGCGACCGCCACAAATCAACAACCAATTCAAACCTCAATATACAATTTCAACAATTTCTTCCTCAAATTTGTGTGTATGTGCCCGTGTGCATGCATGTGTGCGTGTGCGAGTTTTAGACGGAGAGAAAGAGTTAATTCACTCGGTGCGAGTGGTTTTATTTTCTGTTTATTTCTAGTCACTTTTTACGCACTGATAAAACAACGAAATAGGGAATAATTACGTTAGACAAAGAACAAAGATAAAATAAATAAATAATTTGGAATTAAGAAAAAGGGACAAGGAAAAAAAATTGATAAAGTTGTAGTATAGAAGATGAGGAAATAAGCAAGACTGGTTGGTCAAGGCATTAGCCGCCCGTTGAAATACTACGACTGAAGGTATTACGGATTCAACTAGGACTGGTCCAGACAGCTCCAGGTTGAATCTTCCTTCAGGACGGTTCTTTCCTTATGCCTACATCTATACCGAATATTCTGGCGTATTCGATACACATCTCTTTCTATCCCATAAGTCACAACACTCCCCATATCTGTTTCTTTTTGCTCTCTTTTTCCTCATTTTTGCTATATTTATGGAAGGTCCACAGCTTATGGACCCCTGTACCCGGCATAGAGGTGTGCTAAGAATCTCCGGGGATCTTGCTGACTCCACTACTGGCCCGAGGGTAGACATGCCTGGTAGTAGTAATGATGCTGCACTTAACCTTGCACCTCCTGATAGATCTGCTTCTTTCACTCTTCACTTTTCTAACATTTGTGGCCTGAAATCTAATCCTTCGTCTGTGGAACAGCACTTGGATACTTTCCTCCCTAACCTCCTCCTTATCTCAGAAACCCAGCTGCCTAGCCATGCTCCCACTGACCCATTTCAAATCTCTCACTATAATCTGTTTACGTGTTTTTGTTCCAATGGTGGGATCTGTGGCTACTAGTGATGTTAAAATATCGAACTTTTCAGTACCCCTTTAATACCAATGATTTTGTTAAATATCGGTACTGATACCAGTATTAAGGGAAATATGCTTTGATTCACTGATTCAAAGGTAATAATAAGGAAAAAATAAAGTGATGTAGTTTATTGCATAAAGATTTAGTCATATCTTTCCTCTATACATAATGTCGTGGGGTTTTCATCCCACTAGTTTTCACCAATTGTCGTGGTGTTATTCTCTCTTGGTAGCGTGGTTGGTGATAACAGATAACCATCTTCTTTATATGTGTTTATTTCTAGATTAACAATTAATTCCTCAGAGCTCCAATTCCTACAGCTCCTGTCACGATCGATTACTGATTCCCACCCCCAACGGGGAGACAGCTAAGCTGTGGACGTGACGTCTGCCCCTGGCAAGGTCTGAACTCTCACTGACTGGGCTCTGTTGCTACTCGTGGAGGTCGGTGGGTATCGAGTGCATCACTGCCATTCCTTTATTTCCATTTCATTACAATGGGTATTCGTCAGCCAGGGCAAGCCCCAACCCCCCACTGTGATGTCCAACCACAGCAGTTCCTGCCAGTAAACAGCTTAAACTCTCGGTCTTGGACGGGGACCGATCTTTCGACCTCGTGAATGCGAAGCCAGCGCGTTACCACTGTACTAGCCAGCAGGCACTTATAGACATCTGTGAAATGCCTTGTGAGGCTATAGGCATCTATAATATGCCCTACTACACTTCCTACAGTTCCTGACACAATCGATTCCCGATTCCCGCCCCCAAGGGGGAGACTGCTAAGCGGTGGATGTGACATCTGCCCCTGACAAGGTCTGAACTCTCACTGACTAGGCTCTGTTGCTACTCGTGGGGGTCGGTGGGTATTGAGCGCGTCACTGCCATTCGGCACTTATAGGCATCTATGAAATGCCTTGTGAGGCTACAGGCATCTATAATATGCCTTACTACAATAAACTTCAATGAATAAGAAATAACGCGAAAAAAATCAATATATTCTTCAATTCAATAAAATATATCCATAATGAAAATAAACTTTTCTCAAACAAAAGCAGTTCACACTATAGAAGAACTAGTTCAAAAAGGTATATACAGATTTTTTCCAGTGCATGACAATTGATTTTTAATGAATACTTTATTCAAACTAAAAAAAAATATTATATTATGGTAAGAATATGCTGATTTCCTAATTCAATGGTATAATCAGTAATGAAAATAAAAATTTCTTGAAAAAAAGTAATACCTCCCTAATACAAGAAAAATAACCATTTAATGAAAACCAAAAACTAATCAGATTATTTTCATTTTGGAATACAAACTTGAGAAAACAAAAACTATTCAGAGAATTTTCTGAAAGATTTTATCTCAATTTCATAAGGTACAACCCCTCTGCTGAGAACGCCCTTCCAGATTCTACACTTGTGGGCTTGACTGAAAGTAATGCATCATAGAGCTTGTCTAGGTTTTCTGTTATTTTTAACGATACTTCAAAGCTCTTAAAGTTCATGTTAACATCTAAATGTGTTGAAGGTTTCTTTCTCAGTGGCATTATCTCTAACTCTGCTATTCTTTGCAAATATTCTGCAAGCAATAGGTCATCATTTGCCCCTTTTCCAGCTTCTATGCTCACTGCATCTTTAGAGCAACCAGGTTTTTGTTGGCTTACATTTCCTTTTAGGTGTTGATTCACTGTTTTCGGAGAGAAGCCTTTTCAAAAGTCTATCTGTAGTTTCCTTGAGTAAAACTTTAGGAGGCGAAAAATGCTCATCATCTTGAGTTTTCAAAGTTCTAGGGTCATAAAGTTATTTAAGCAAGCCTACAATATCTGCCTGTCTTCTTAAGGAATAGTATATAATCATGCTTTCTTTTAATGACTTTCCTAGTGGGGTATTCTTCTCTGAAAAATGTACACACGAGCCCACTAAAAATGCCGATATTGTCTCTTTGGTAATGATACTGATATGTTTCATTTGATACCAGTATAATACCGGTATTTTAATACTGATATTCATCCCTAGCGCCTACGGAAACACTAACACTCGTACTGCGAGACTCATGGACCTTGAATCTCCTGACTTTGATGTTCTCTGGCTGAAAATCTATCTCTCCACTACCACTATATTCCAATGCTTTTGATACTGTTCTCCAAACTCCACTGACTTTGTGTCTTTCTTTGAATATCTGTCCTCTTGCCATGAGTCCTTGCTATCTTCTCACCCGCATGCCGACATTCCCTATATTGGAGACTTCATTGTACACCACAGTGAGTGGCCTAATTCTTCTCACACTGATGTGGGAGGATGTGAAGCCCTTGCTTTCTCTATTACTCACGATGTGGAGCAAATTATCAAACATCCCACTCGTGTTCGTAATGACACGAACATGCAGCGAACACTCTTGACCTATTTCTTACTTCTAGCCCTTCAAACTACTCTTACTCTGTGCTTTCCCCTCTTGGTAAATCTGACCACTCTGTGATCTCTATCTCTTCAATTTTCACTCCCCCTCCATCAATCCCTCCTACTCAGCACGGCCTTTGGCACTTTGAGCATACCCAATGTGAAGATTTGCGTAACTTCCTCTTTGACTTCCCATGGGATGATTACTGCTTTCAGTCCCGCAACCCTAATAAGGTAGCCCTAAAAGTCGCCGAGATCGAAACCTTGGGAATGGAAACGTACATCCCCTCCTCAATGAAAATTTTTTCCCCTAATCCTTGGTTTGACCATGCCTGCTCCATGGCTATTCAGGCCAGGGATTGGGCACACCGGTCGTACCAAGCCTCTACTTCTGATTTAACTCGCTCTGCTTTTTTTGTAGCTAGGAATCGCTGTACTGCTCAGACTTGAAGGTCTAAGATGATGACCTTAACTCGTCTCCCACTAACAAATTTCTGGGCCTTAGCCAAAAACCTCTCCAAAAACTTCTGTAACTCAAACTTTCTCCCTCTGATGGTTCTATAACTTGCTCTCCCATTGACATAGCCACTATCTTTGGCTCTCATTTTTCTGCCAACTCTTCTGTAAACGATTCCAGTGCACCTGTCCCTCAATCTTTACCCCTCTCTACCCCTTTGCCCTCCCTTATCCTTCCTTCACACAAAATTCATAAGGTTCTTTGCTTGCTAAAGACAAACAAAGAATCTGGTCCCAATGGTATTCCTACAAGGTTCCTTTAGGAGTTTACAGATGAACTGGCTACCGTGCTTTGCCGTCTTTTTCGCCTCATTCTCTCAACCAGTATCTATCCTTAATCTTGGAAGCATGCTCTAGTTCAACCTGTTCCTATGAAGGGTGACCGCTCTATTCCTTTAAACTATCGACATATTGCCTTAACTTCTTTGATCGCTAAAGTTTTCAAAACTTTGCTCTCTGCTCACTTTTTGAAATGTCTTGAATCCAACTTACTGAGCTCTGATCACCATTACGGCTTCCAAAAGGCAAGATCCACTTGTGACCTCCTGTCCTATCTTACTCATGTATGGTCATCTTCTCTGAGGAACTATGGGGAATCCTTTGTTGTCACCCTTGATATCTCTGAAGGCTTTTAACAGAGTCTGGCACAAGACTTTGTTGGCCAAACTCCCTGCCTATGGTTTTACCCCTTCTCTCTGTTTTCTGATTTCCAATTTTCTTTCTAACCGTATCATATCTGTGGTGTTCCACAGGGTTCTGTTCTTATATCTACTCTATTCCTTCTCTTCATCAATGATCTTCCTCACTCCCCAACTTCCTCTCTTCTTCACACCTCTGCCGATGATTCTACCCTTCATATTTCCTCTGTCTTTTCTTCATAACCTTCATCTGCTACTCGTAATCAGTCTTGTATCACTCTCTCTTCTACTCTCAACTCCGATTTGCAGAGGGTATCTGAGTGGGGCACCCAAAACTTAGCGATATTTAATGCCTCCAAGACACAGTGTCTAGCTATCTCTTTATCTTCTTCTCCTCTTAATAGCCCTGTCTTCGAAACTAACGAAATTCACTCTCTCAATTCTATCAACTTATTAGGAATCCATATAGCCTCTAACATGTCTCGGAGGAATCACATAATCGAAATTTCTAAATCTGCATCCAAAAACGTGGGGCTTCTGTTTCATTTTCGACATTAACTTTTTACAGTTACTTAAAATCTATAAAGGTCTTATCCATCTCTGCTAAGAATACTGCTCACACATCTGGAATCTAAGGCAGTCAGACTCATTAATGACTTTTCTCTTACTTCTAATACGGATTCTCTTTCTCTTCGCTCTTAGGTATTATCCCTCTCTCATTTCAATCGCTACTCTTCCATCGTTGCTCTGATAAGTTGGCGAGTTGTATCCCTCCCCCACTGCCGAGGCCGTATAACACTCGCCAAGCAGCCTCGTCTCACAGGTACTGTGTGGAGATTTGTAGTTTGCGGATTGGTCAGTGCAGCAACTACTTCTTCCCACCTACCTCCATACTCTGGAACTCTCTTCCTCCGTCTGTCTTTCCTAATTCATATAACATATCTTCTTTCAAAAAGCAGATCTCAGGGCCCAATCCTGCCAAATCTCAAGGTCCTCAGTACTTTGACTATTCTTCCAGTCAGTCCTTTTCCTTTGTGTATCATTACCTCATATCTGCCTTGTCCATAACCTTTTCCTTTTCCTTCATCTTAATGTTTTCTTTGTGCCCGAGCCATTATTGATGAGGGAAGATTTTCTGCCTGTCCCCTGTCCCAGTGTCACACTCATAATAAAATAAAATAAAATAAAATAAAAAAGAAAGGAATATCCTAACAGAGTAATTTAATGCTCTGTAATGAGAGAGATGGGAAAACAGATTGTAATGAGAGAAAGAGAGAGAGAGAGAGAGAGAGAGAGAGAGAGAGAGAGAGAGAGAGAGAGAGAGAGAGAGAGAGAGAGAGAGAGAATCATCATAAGACAGAAGATACGATACTTTGCAGTTATCTGTATGACAACATTCCTCTGTCGGTCGTAAACGAAGAAATTCACCCTTACCTGGATAGTGACAATAGAAGAAGACGAAGAGGAGGAAAATCAATAAGGAACGGAATAATAATAATAATAATAATAATAATAATAATAATAATAATAATAATAATAATAATAAGAAGAAGAAGAAGAAGAAGAAGAAGAAGAAGAAGAAGAAGAAGAAGAAGAAGAAGAAGATATACATATGCACAGATTAAATAAATATATATCCATCCATATATACCAAAGCCATACTCCCCCTGAGAGGGGTATATATATATATATATATATATATATATATATATATATATATATATATATATATATATATATATAATGAGTGACACCCGGGCGGACAAAGAAAACTGCCCTCATCGGGTCCTAGCGCCCCAAAAAGAATTATAATATCCACATTAACGACAAATAAGAAAAAAGAGCGTAAAAAACAATAAAAAGACAGGCTGTGAAAATAGTCAAAGTAATGATATATATATATATATATATATATATATATATATATATATATATATATATATATATATATATATATATATATATATATATATAGCAACTGTGTGGTCAAGTGGCACGGTGGTAGAGAGAAATTTTGAATTGTTAGCTTGTAGGTTCGAGAGCCGTCACTATCTAAAGTTAGAAAAGGCATTCAATCGGGGTAACGGTCACACACTGCCCAAACCAAACTCCTTCGAAAGGAGACACCTTCTTAGCCCTTACAAAACAATGGAGTCCGTGGCGAAGAAATGGGTCAATGACCATAATCCACCTTGTAAAGGGGGTGGCCGAGTCAAAGCACACACCCATATACTATAATGCCAATTCATCCTATCGATCTTTGCTCCTTGAAAATAATGAGTTATAACAATTCCTCAACCCCTACCACTACACCGGTTGGATCACCCACAGCGTAAGTGAATAATACCTGCTGTGGTGGCCGACGTTCTTTGTTGGTCTACCCGTTCAGTTTCATCTACCTTCGACAGATTCTTACTCCTACTTAGTCTCACTTAACAGCAACAGCAGGTGAGGGAAAACCCTTTGGCCAGCGTTACATACTTCCAATCTCTCTCTCTCCACCCTCAAGCACTTATTCACGCATATTACATATACAATGGCAGCTTTCCCCTTTGCAATGGGTGGCCGAGTCAAAGCACACATTCACTAAAAGTTAAACATACCTCAATTATTCCATTCAACTCCTTGGGGATATTAATGAAAATTAATTCACTAAACAGCGCATATGCACAAGAAAAAATCTAATAATGAGAAGAAAATTATACAGGAAAAAAAGTAGACATTTTTTGTGTGAGTTTTATAACAAATAAATACTTTTATTTTATAGTTAAAGCTATCAAGACGTTTCTAGAGCTCTAGATCTCTTCTCGAGCCACTCCAGAGGAAGGGAAGTGGGTATATAAACCTTGCAAGGTTGGCACAAATAAAACATTAAAAATCCATAAATCGAGAAGATAAGTTTTAATGGTAGGGTAGGTGGGTGTATTAGCCAAAGAGGGCATGTTGTAGAGTAATCGAAGGCTGTAAGACCATTTTATTATAGATTCATATAGCATTTTCGACCATCTATATCATGTTCCTTAGCGTTATTCAAGTGGGTATGTTAATGGAGAGCGGTTGTATGCTATAAGAACGATTTTAATATAGGAAATATATAGTAATTTCGGTCATCTGTATCATGTTGCTTAGATTCTTCCATGTGAGTATAGTAGAGAGAGAGGTTGTAGGCTGTAAGGAAGTTTTATTATATATTATAATAACATTTTCGGCCTTCTATATCATGTTGTTTAGCATCTTATACATGGGTGTGTTTATGGGTAGTGCTTAAGGACAGCAAAGGATATTTTAATATACATTAAAATAGGATCTTCGAACTTCTATGCAACATGGTTTACCATAAATAACGTGCGTATGACTGTGGAATAGCAGTAAACCATAAGGGCCTCACAAAAATAATACGAAAACAGGATTTTCGACCTTTTATCTCACGTGGTTTAGCATTTTCTGAAGGTCTAATCTCCACATCTTCAAACAGGATCCAACAACATTCATCATTAACTGGAAACTGATTAATTTATTGACACCAAAGTCAATTTTCTTGTCCAAGTCCCCACACACCTCACGGAGGGGTCAGACACACACACTCTCTCTCTCTCTCTCTCTCTCTCTCTCTCTCTCTCTCTCTCTCTCTCTTTCTAACGGACGATCCACTCTAATATATCAAAGAGTGAAGGTTTATAACCATAATATTATGACCAGAGAATGGTCAACACAAGAGCCATCTCCCCCCTCCGTTTTTGCTATGCGGCAGCTCTCCCTCTCTCTCTCTCTCTCTCTCCCTCAAGGATTGTAATGTGACTTCTGTCCACAGATTAACTTAATATAAAAAATAAATAAATTTAGCAGGAATGTCTACTAATATATATATATATATATATATATATATATATATATATATATATATATATATATATATATATATATATATATATATAGAGAGAGAGAGAGAGAGAGAGAGAGAGAGAGAGAGAGAGAGAGAGAGAATAAATATGATATTGTAATTACATCATCCACTTCACAGTGTCTTGTGTTCCTTTCCTTCATCTTTCCTTGTGTTAGATTTTGTTTCCACAGACGAGTAAAGAAAGAGTGAGACTGAAGCGTGGCGAGTAACACTTCATTAGGTACAGTTCACAGTAAATGTTACAAAACAAATTAAACCTACGGTTTTTATAACCCCGTAATAATAATAATAATAATAATAATAATAATAATAATAATAATAATAATAATAAATAATAATAATAATAATAATAATAATAATAATAATAATAATAATAATAGTTATTGTTGCTGTTTATATATATATATATATATATAATATATATATATATATATATATATATATATATATATATATATATATATATATATATATATATATATATATATATATATATATATATATGGGTAAACACAAACTGTTAGCATGCAGCACTAAATGGTAAGGAAGCCTATCAGTAAAACAACACATAGAAAAAATAAATAAATAAGTAGAGTAGAATAGAATAGGTTAGACATGCTGAAAATACCATTCAAAAATGGAGCTGCCTCGTGTGTGCCAGTAGGCATGTTGCAGTGTCCCCTATTCTTATGTTCTTAAAATAACGCTATATATCGGGTCCTAACTGGACCCCTTCTGAAGCACAAGTAAGTGCAAAATAACGATGACAGAGGGAGTAAAAATAAAAAGGACTCAGGAGGCCTGAGGGAATTAAAAATTAAAGATAGTAAGACAAGTCTAATCCAAAAGAAATAGTACCCTCAATCAAAGAAAACCGACAAAATCATTAATAACTCATTAACAATAGAATATGTTAATCTCTAATTACAATTATACAAGAAGATAATTCCTTTAATCCACATATCACATATCAACGAACAAAAGCATAGTATTGATTGGAGTGGTGCCACTATGCTATACAAAAGCACTTGTCAATTCAAACGAAAAATTGTGGAATCTTCCTTCATTGATATGAAGGACAATTTCAATTTATCTAGGGAACAATGGACCCTTGACATAATTGATAAAACTCTTCTGAAGCATAGCCTCAACGAAGTCATTCCGCAAGATAAAACCCCAACCATATTGTAGTGTTTCATTGCGTATTTTTTTTTTTTCAATTTATTTTTTCGTGTATATTTGCGGTATAACTTTGCTATTATCAATATTATTTTTACTATTATTGTTGCTGTAGTTTTTTTTGTTATTATTTATATTATTATTATTATTATTATTATTATTATTATTATTATTATTATACTGGTTGTTATTGTTGTCACTATTGTTAGCATATCTGGTGGTATTATCATAGTTAGGATTATTACTATTGCTATTTGTATTATTATTAGCATACGTCTCATCTTTCCCAATATATTTATTTTAATTTTTCAATTTTGTTCATTATCTTAAACACTTTTTATTCTTTATATGAACTTGGATGTTAATATGTGTGCATATATATATATATATATATATATATATATATATATATATATATATATATATATATATATATATATATGTTTATGTATGTGCATATGTGTGTAAGCACATACACATTTTTAATTATATATGTATACGTATGTGTATATACATGTATATGGGTATGTGTACATGTGTTTGTATATGTATGTATATTTATGTGCATATTCATATATATTTATTCTACTATATTTTTTTTCATTATTCTTGTCATTTCTTCCGTTTGGTTTGTGTGATGTTGAGCTCTTTGGTCCTTCGCTTTTTTATATTAGAGGGATTATCTACTTTCCGATCTATAATAGTAATTAGAACATTACATATTACTGTATTGTTAATGACTTATTAATGATTTTGTCGGTTTTCTTTGATTGAGGGTATTATTTCTTCTGGATTAGACTTGTCTTACTAACTTTAATTTTTAATTCCCTCAGGTCCTCTGTGTCTTCTTTGTTTTTACTCTCTGTCATCATTAACACTCACTTCTGCTTGAGAAGGGGTCCACCTAGGACACGTAATATGGCGTCATTTTTTTCTATGTGTTGTCACTGATGGGATTCCTTATCATATATATATATATATATATATATATATATATATATATATATATATATATATATATATATGCGTGCGTGTGTGTGGTGGTGGAATAGAAGGAAGTATTATCTCAAATAATAGTAGCTTAAATGAGACTGGGAAGAGAGGTTTAGGCGTTTGTGAGTGCATATGGCCCTGGAAGTGAAGAGATGAGGAAGAAAGAGAAGAAATTTGGATGAGAGTGAATGAGTGTGTGGAAGACTGAGAATGAATGTGTATATGGTCTAGATGGGTGATTTGAATGCTAGAGTAGAGAATGAGCCAGAGGATGTTGTAATTGGGAAGTGTGGAGTGCCAGATAGGAATGAGAGTGGAGAGAAAATTATGTGATTGCCAATACTGCATTTAAAAAGAAGGATGTGCACAAGTATACGTAGGTCAGATTAGATAATGGAAGAGTAGTGGACAGAGCATTAATGGATTACTTTGTGGTGGACAAGAGGGTGATTTGTAGAGCTTGGATGTGCATGTAGTGAGAGGTGCTAGTGGTGGAATATCTGATCATTATTTAGTGGATAGCAGAGTGGGAGAAGAGTGGAGAAAGAAGAGAAGCGAAAGAGGAAGAGAGGTGCTAAAAGTAAGTGAAATGAAGAAAGAAAAAACTGTGAGTATAAGGCTAGTCTGAGGAATGTGTGGAATGTAGTGAAAGTGGAGAAGGGAGTGGAAGACGAATGGAGTTGTTTCAAGGAGGAAGTTATGAAGTGTGACGAGGCAATGTGCGGAAGAAGACTAATAGGCAGCGGTAAAAGGAAAGGTAGTTGCTTGAAGAAATTGAGAGTTTCAAGTAACTGGGGTCGCACATATCAAGAAATGGACAAGTGGATGTGGAGGTAAGTCACAGAGTGAATGAAGTGAGTAAATGTCTAGGTTGTTGAGAAGTGTGATGAAAAATAGGTATTTAGGAATGAATGCAAAGAAAAGGAAATATGAAGGTGTAATTGTGCTGACAGCATTGTGTGGTGCAAAGACTTGGAATGCAAAAGAGAATGAAAAGAATAAGTTGAATGTATTGGAGATGAGGTGTTTGAGAAGTATGATTGGTTTATCTACAATAGATAGAGTAAGAAATTAAGAGATCAGGCAGAGAACGGGTGTTGAAAGGAAGCTGTTTGATAGGTTAGATCAAAGAGTATTGAGTTGCTTGGACACATGGAAAGGATTAGCGAAGAACGAATATTGAAGAAAGTGTGGAGTGCAGATATGGTTGGAGTTAGGTCAAGAGGAAGACCTACAATGAGATGGATGGATGGCGTGAAAAAGGTATTAGATGCACATGGAATGTCAGTGGAGCAGGGAGGAGAGCGTGCAAGAGATAGGAATGAGTGGAGGAAGATTGTGAATAGGTAACATGGGC
>JAXCGZ010003839.1:160000-162500 GCA_037179515.1 Halocaridina rubra
ACGGGGCAAAAAATAATGATTCATGTTTTCACATATGTAATGTGCTTATTTGGTTATTGTATGACCCGAATGAGATTGGGAATTGAATTAAATGCGAAAATGAAGCCACGAGTGAGTTGGGGAATCTGTAATATGAACATAGTGGCATTCAGATAGAATGCATTCATTCCTAAGTATAGCAGATATAAGCTATAAGGTTGGATTTCTTTTGACCTTCTGTGGTGTGTAGTTGGTAGCGCCTTGACTTAGAAATTATAAATCCTAGGTTCGAGTCCCGGTCGGGGTAAATAATGATTCATGTTTTCACAAATGTAATGTGCTTATTTGTTTATATATATATATATATATATATATATATATATATATATATATATATATATATATATATATATATATATATATATATATATATATATATATATATATATATATATATATATATATATATATATATATATATATATATATATATATATATATATATATATATATAAAAGTAAATGAACATATTAACATATACGAAAACATGAATTATATTTCAACCCTGACAGGAACTCAAACCTAAGACACATAATTACTGTGCGAAGGCGTTATCAACTACACCAATGAAGGTCTAAAAGAGAAACAAACTTTACAGCTTAACTTATATACATGTGTGTGTGTGTGTGTGTGTGTGTGTGTGTGTGTGTGTGTGTGTGTGTGTGTGTGTGTGTGTGTGTGTGTGTGTGTGTGTGTGTGTGTGTGTGTGTGTGTGTGTGTGTGTGTGTGTGTGTGTGTGTGTGTGTGTGTGTGTGTGTGTGTGTGTGTGTGTTAATCGTTTGTCAAAAACATCATTTATTAATGCAAACATAATGAATAATGTTTACGACAAACATTAATACAAACACACACACACACATATATGTATATATATATATATATATATATATATATATATATATATATATATATATATATATATATATATATATATATATATATAGAATATATATAGAGAGAGAGAGAGAGAGAGAGAGAGAGAGAGAGAGAGAGTTTAATCCATAAGAATTATTAATTTCTCTCTTACCGAAAAAAAAAATTATCCGTTATTTTTTTAACGATTGTGACACCAGGACGGGGCAAAAAAAAAAAATCTACCCTCATAGGGCCTGCGCACGAAGAAAACGAAGAGAAACAGAGATGGGGAGTAATGTGACTTGTCAGATGTGACGGGATAATAAGACATGTGTAACGAATATCCAAGAATATTCGGTGTTGATGGAGGCTTAGAAAGAGAACCGTAACTGAAGGAAGACTTTACATCGAACTGTTCTGCACAGTCTTATTTAAGTCCACAAGACTTCAGCTGTGGTATCGCAACGGGCGGTTAATGCCATAGGCCAACCTACTACATGATTAAAATAAATCAAAACAATCAGTTGTGAGTGTTCATTCCCCAGCCCCAACAGTTAGCTGAGAGGTTTCCTTCTTCTTTCATACCTTCCAGGTACAGTTAATAGCGCCTTTGCGCACTTCTGTATTGTCATATGTGTTGTAGGTTCGAATCTCGGTCAGGGGTAGTATTAAGTTTCAAGCTTTCACACACAGTAATGTGTTTAACTAACCATTGTTGATGCCTATAGTAAAGAATTTTAATTAAATGTGGAAATAAACCACAAGTGAGACTGGAATGAGAGTAAAAATATTTCAAACCTCTGAGAGCTACGGATCTGCCCTCCCCCTTTTTTTTATCGGACTCCGAACTCGAGAACATACAAAACAGACTATCACACTTGTCCTTAATACTAGGGACTGAGTTAGCATTAACTACCTCCTCGCTTGGCGAATTCCAATTATTAACCATTCTTACACTAAAAGGGAACTGCCTTACATCCTGCAAAGAAGTTTTCTAACGAAGCTTCAAACTATGACCTCTAGTTCTAGTGCCAGCCATATCAAAATATCGATCCCTATCCACTCTGTCATAACCACAAAGGAAATTAAAAACAGTCACCATTTCCCCCCCTCATTCTAACTTCGCGTGATGGTAAGTCAAATTCCCTCAGTCTCTCATCATAATTGACCGAAACAGATGCTAATAAATTGGAACGTACTAAAAAAAAAATCGTATCTGAAAGATGCTGTTCAATCACTAATTCCATAATTTCACATTTCTAATAATTAACTCACAGGAGTCCCCCCACGACCCTCTCCTTCTCATTTCTTATAGGATGCTTGGGAAGAGATGCTATCTTAAGTGCCTCCGAACTTTAAAGTTTTCCCCGTCTTATGTGTCACAATCTCCATTACAGGAGGTAGACATACACCCCTTTGGAGCTGGGGTATTATGGCTGGATGCCATTCCTAACGCCCCACATGAGGGACCGAACCAGCGCTGCCAGGTTCGACACTTCCCAATGAGTTTGCTTTACCAAGGAACAACCGTTTCCCCTTCCACGATCTCTAATAGGTATTTCTACTGTATCTCTCTCTATATTTTCTATTTATCTTTATTTGTTTA
>JAXCGZ010003839.1:170000-171296 GCA_037179515.1 Halocaridina rubra
TGTGTCATGGACTTTTTTCTTGATCGCTTTTAGAAACCAAAATTATAGACGAACACTTGAAAATAATTGGAAACTCAAGTGTAGGAAGAAGAATACTTGCAAAAAGCCAAAAGTAACCAGATGAACAGACTCTATGAGCGATTTCTAAAATGCATAATCTGAGCATCATGTGACTTATTGTTGCTTTCTTGCCGAAGCCAAAAATACAAGTGGAAACAGAGTAGGACCTGAGACAGGGGAGGGTAACTAGATCACTGAGGAAGGTGAAATGTGACAGAGAAAAAGAATTATTTTTCGTTGTCGAAGGGAATCACGATAAACTTACTCTGAGAGATTTGAAAAAAAATTACAGTATTCTAGGATAAAAGATAATATAGGTATAGAGGTGAATTCTTGAAGAAGAAAAGGAAGAAGAATAGTCCTACAATGCCAGAGGAATTAACTGCTTCTCTGAGACTATTATACTTATTGTTACAGCATTATGGATGCGGACAGAATGGGAGATGAAGGGGATATGTAAGGGATAGGTGAAGGAGGGGATAGATGGATAACAGAGGGATAGGCGAAATATGTAGACAAAGAATTGACTTTCAGTGTCAGAGAGAATCAAGCTTAAAGCCAACTAAGGAATTCAACAAATTGACTATTTTAGCATGACGGCTGAGAACAGGAATGAAGATAGAAGGGGCTAGATATAAGATAGGTGGATAAACATTGGGATAGATAGATAATAGATGATTAGATGAGATTACAAGCAGAACAATAGACCATCATTTCCTGATAGAATCAAGATAAAGGCCTCTCAGAGACTAAATAATTTGACCATGATAGCAGGAGCCATGGGTGACGCCTAAAAAAGTGGTGAGGGGTAAGAAACTACATCACTATTTTAACATGTAAACAACCGCACACTATGGGCGGCAGGACTGGCTTGGTGTAAGAGATCTTACTAGGTTTGTACACCCATCCACCATGGACTGAAAATCTCTCTCTCTCTCTCTCTCTCTCTCTCTCTCTCTCTCTCTCTCTCTCTCTCTCTCTCTCTCTCTCTCTCTCTCTCTCTATCTATCTATCTATCTATCTATCTATCTATCTATCTCTTTTTTTTACAGTAAGTCCTGCATTAGCTAGAATATATATGTCAATAAACTCTTTTGAGATGATAATTTGCTCACTCAAGGAGATTCTTTCGCAGCTGATCTGCCTGTATGATCTAGTGCGATCACTCAATCATACTGCTGAGCTGAGAGGGGTAATGGGGTTACCGAGCGAAAATACTTGATCTTAATATTATTT
>JAXCGZ010003840.1:0-5000 GCA_037179515.1 Halocaridina rubra
TTCCTAATAATTAACCTTTATATGGTGAGATACCTGTCCATATCATTCTTGTTATTGCATATTCCTGAAAAGAAACATGGATATGACAAGATGTGTGTCATTTTGTCTTGGTTTTTAGGCATATATGAGAATTAACATGGATATGGTGAGATGCATGTCTAATTTATTCTTGGTGTTAGGTATACATGTCAATCTACCTCGATATTTTCACAATAACTTTCATTTTTTTTTTTTTAGAAGTTTGTTTATTTATCTTTGGTGATGGACATATCTGGTAATCAATCTGGATATGGTGATCTGCTTATTCATATTTTACTTAGTGTTTGTAAAAATGACGATCAACCAGGATATTGTATGATGCCTGTTTACTTTTACCTTGCTGTTGTGTATAATGAACTATCAACATGGATATGGTAAGATGCCAGTCTATTTTATACTCAGTGCTGGATATAACTGACAATCAACATGAATATGGTGAAGTGACTATTCATTTTAATTTTAGTGCTAGGTATATTCTGCAATCAACCTGAATATGGTGAGATGCCTATTCATTTTTTTCTTCAGTATTGAGATAAGTGACTGTCAACCTGTATATGGTGAGATGCCAATTCGGTCTGTTCTTGGTATTGGGTATGCTGGACAATTGACCAGGATATGATGAAAAGAATATTTGTTTTATACTCAGTGTTGGTAATTCCTAATAATTAACCTTTATATGGTGAGATACCTGTCCATATCATTCTTGTTATTGCATATTCCTGAAAAGAAACATGGATATGACAAGATGTGTGTCATTTTGTCTTGTTTTTTAGGCATATATGAGAATTAACATGGATATGGTGAGATGCATGTCTAATTTATTCTTGGTGTTAGGTATACATGTCAATCTACCTTGATATTTTCACAATAACTTTCATTTTACTTTTTTTTTTTTTTTTTTAGAAGTTTGTTAATGTATGTTTGGTGATGGACATATCTGGTAATCAATCTGGATATGGTGATCTGCTTATTCATATTTTACTAAGTGTTTGTAAAAATGACGATCAACCAGGATATTGTGTGATGCCTGTTTACTTTTACCTTGCTGTTGTGTATAATGAACTATCAACCTGGATATGGTAAGATGCCAGTCTATTTTATACTCAGTACTGGATATAAATGACAATCAACATGAATATGGTGAAGTGACTATTCATTTTAATTTTAGTGCTAGGTATATTTTGCAATCAACCTGGATATGGTGAGATGCCTATTCATTTTTTCTTCAGTATTGAGATAAGTGACTGTCAACCTGTATATGGTGAGATGCCAATTCGGTCTGTTCTTGGTATTGGGTATGCTGGACAATTGACCAGGATATGATGAAAAGCCTATTTGTTTTATACTCAGTGTTGGTAATTCCTAATAATTAACCTTTATATGGTGAGATACCTGTCCATATCATTCTTGTTATTGCATATTCCTGAAAAGAAACATGGATATGACAAGATGTGTGTCATTTTGTCTTGGTTTTTAGGCATATATGAGAATTAACATGGATATGGTGAGATGCATGTCTAATTTATTCTTGGTGTTAGGTATACATGTCAATCTACCTCGATATTTTCACAATAACTTTCATTTTTTTTTTTTTTAGAAGTTTGTTTATGTATCTTTGGTGATGGACATATCTGGTAATCAATCTGGATATGGTGATCTGCTTATTCATATTTTACTTAGTGTTTGTAAAAATGACGATCAACCAGGATATTGTGTGATGCCTGTTTACTTTTACCTTGCTGTTGTGTATAATGAACTATCAACCTGGATATGGTAAGATGCCAGTCTATTTTATACTCAGTGCTGGATATAACTGACAATCAACATGAATATGGTGAAGTGACTATTCATTTTAATTTTAGTGCTAGGTATATTTTGCAATCAACCTGAATATGGTGAGATGCCTATTCATTTTTTCTTCAGTATTGAGATAAGTGACTGTCAACCTGTATATGGTGAGATGCCAATTCGGTCTGTTCTTGGTATTGGGTATGCTGGACAATTGACCAGGATATGATGAAAAGAATATTTGTTTTATACTCAGTGTTGGTAATTCCTAATAATTAACCTTTATATGGTGAGATACCTGTCCATATCATTCTTGTTATTGCATATTCCTGAAAAGAAACATGGATATGACAAGATGTGTGTCATTTTGTCTTGGTTTTTAGGCATATATGAGAATTAACATTGATATGGTGAGATGCATGTCTAATTTATTCTTGGTCTTAGGTATACATGTCAATCTACCTCGATATTTTCACAATAACTTTTTTTTTTTTTTTTTTTTTTTAAGTTTGTTTATGTATCTTTGGTGATGGACATATCTGGTAATCAATCTGGATATGGTGATCTGCTTATTCATATTTTACTTAGTGTTTGTAAAAATGACGATCAACCAGGATATTGTATGATGCCTGTTTACTTTTACCTTGCTGTTGTGTATAATGAACTATCAACATGGATAAGGTAAGATGCCAGTCTATTTTATATATCTATATATATATATATATATATATATATATATATATATATATATATATATATATATATATATATATATATATATATATATATATATATATATATATATATATATATATATATATATATATATATATATATATATATATATATATATATATATATATATATATATATATATATATATATATATATATATATATATATATATATATATATATATATATATATATATATATATATATATATATATATATATATATATATATATATATATATATATATATATATATATATATATATATATATATATATATATATATATATATATATATATATATATATATATATATATATATATATATATATATATATATATATATATATATATATATATATATATATATATATATATATATATATATATATATATATATATATATATATATATATATATATATATATATATATATATATATATATATATATATATATATATATATATATATATATATATATATATATATATATATATATATATATATATATATATATATATATATATATATATATATATATATATATATATATATATATATATATATATATATATATATATATATATATATATATATATATATATATATATATATATATATATATATATATATATATATATATATATATATATATATATATATATATATATATATATATATATATATATATATATATATATATATATATATATATATATATATATATATATATATATATATATATATATATATATATATATATATATATATATATATATATATATATATATATATATATATATATATATATATATATATATATATATATATATATATATATATATATATATATATATATATATATATATATATATATATATATATATATATATATATATATATATATATATATATATATATATATATATATATATATATATATATATATATATATATATATATATATATATATATATATATATATATATATATATATATATATATATATATATATATATATATATATATATATATATATATATATATATATATATATATATATATATATATATATATATATATATATATATATATATATATATATATATATATATATATATATATATATATATATATATATATATATATATATATATATATATATATATATATATATATATATATATATATATATATATATATATATATATATATATATATATATATATATATATATATATATATATATATATATATATATATATATATATATATATATATATATATATATATATATATATATATATATATATATATATATATATATATATATATATATATATATATATATATATATATATATATATATATATATATATATATATATATATATATATATATATATATATATATATATATATATATATATATATATATATATATATATATATATATATATATATATATATATATATATATATATATATAATATATATATATATATATATATATATATATATATATATATATATATATATATATATATATATATATATATATATATATATATATATATATATATATATATAACAAAGCAAGCACATTACATATGTGAAAACATGAATCATTCTCTTTTACCCTAACCGGGACTCGAACCTAGGACTTATAATTACTAAGTCAAGGCGCCTTGACTTAGTAATTATAAGTCCTAGATTCGAGTCCCGGCCGGGGTAAAAAAAATTATTCATATATATATATATATATATATATATATATATATATATATATATATATATATATATATATATATATATATATATATATATATATATATATATATATATATATATATATATATATATATATATATATATATATATATATATATATATATATACATATATATACATATATATACATATATATACATATATATACATATATATATATATATATATATATATATATATATATATATATATATATATATATATATATATATATATATATATATATATATATATATATATATATATATATATATTATATATATATATATATATATATATATATATATATATATATATATATATATATATATATATATATATATATATATATATATATATATATATATATATATATATATATATATATATATATATATATATATATATATATATATATATATATATATATATATATATATATATATATATATATATATATATATATATATATATATATATATATATATATATATATATATATATATATATATATATATATATATATATATATATATATATATATATATATATATATATATATATATATATATATATATATATATATATATATATATATATATATATATATATATATATATATATATATATATATATATATATATATATATATATATATATATATATATAT
>JAXCGZ010003840.1:10000-17500 GCA_037179515.1 Halocaridina rubra
CTACATAATGGAGGTGTAAGCCGAGGAGAGTTGCCGTGGCCTGAGACCTATTATTTAGTCTTTTCGTGACCTTTTGTGACCCTAGGTGCCTTTACATTTGGAGACCTCTTGATGTATGTGGATTCCATTCGGTGCTTTTGCATCTTAGTTTTTCTCCTTTCTATGCAGTCCCAAATCTGCCCTAATCCTTTGAAATCCTCTCACTAATTTTTTTTATTCTTTGTAATGTCTTCGAATTCTTTACAGGAATGTAAGTTTTCTGAAGTAGTTATAGTTCTTGGAGAGCTCTCAGGATTCGCATGTTGTACTACATGAATTCTAAAGATTTCACTGGTATTAGCAGAAATCATCACAGCTTTGAAGTGCTTTTTTTCCAAGAAGCATAGGCTAAAAATAAAGACTGAATTTTAATAGGAAAATTAAGCATTCATTTGAGTTCTTGACGATGAAGAGTATATTGAAGAAATCTTGCTGTTGAATTTTAGGTCGGAATAATGATGCGAGATATTCTGGCTAGGATTTAGGCCAGTATTTTCTTTATCATTTTTCTTTTCTGTAAAAAGTTTATTTTCTTTGTTCTGTGGTCATTGGTTATCAGTTGCTGGGTCATTTGAGATAAGCGATTGCACTATTAAGTGTTATATAGTATTATTCTTTCTCTTTCAGTTATTATCATCGTTGATAATATTTTACTTTATTGTATTGATGCGCCGGGTATAGAGCTTTTACTTATTTGAGTAATTTCTTAGTAAAGCCGAAAAAAATGGATTTTGTTTAATTTGGAATATTTTGGCTTTGTTCAAAATAATATATTCCGTTACCTAATTTCCTGTTTTTTTATTTTTTTGCAATACATGGCAATGACTGATTTGTAGATGTAAATAAATTTTATATATTTTTAAGAAAAAATTACGACAACTCAAGCTTTAGGACAGTATTCCATGTAGCTATTTTATGCATCTCCCGCATAAAGAAGAAGAGAAACATCGCCATCTAATACCATACTGGGTTAAGCGCCAAACCAACAAAATGCCAGAGAATGTGTTCAAAGTTTTGCAACTTTAAAAATCTGATATCTCGGTGGCCGCTCATGAAAAATTGATGTTTTTTTTTTTTATCAGCATAAGAGAGTGGCTACCGTGATATCTAAAGTTGCAGCGCTTTTACTGACATTTTGTTGTTCTGGCCCTTATTTCACCATAGTACTAGGCATCTCATATAAGCCCATTGACTAGGATCCTTCTGTTGATCTAGATGTGGAGAAAGAGGAGCTAGAGATGATATATGCAGTGGTAGTTCTAGAAGATTTAGAGGACTAGATCCATATTAAGAATTCATAAATCATTATCTAACACAGACACACCATGGTCACTGGATCTAGTATAGCCCGAAAGCTCTTAGATATAAATTCTATCTAAACACACCGAATTGACTTTACAATAATACAGATCAGTTTGGGGTTCCTTATGTAAATGTTTAGCACTGCACACTTCTTCTTTGAGTGTATATGAGCTTCAACATAAAGACCTTTGGACTTTATGTTTAAGTTCATATACACTGAAATAATATTTCAAAGACTAATATCTGGAATGTATATTTAACGAACCTACACGTGATCTCTTCAGAACAACCAAAGATGTAATAAAATAAAATATGTACAGCTGAGCACTCTGTTATTGTATATTTTCTTCGTAGCTACTCTCTTCCCATCTGTATATAACATATTTACAGACACACGCACACACGCACACATACATTTATATATAGTTTTCTCCATCATGGTTTCATTTATCATACTGTATCTGAAGCTGTATCTTGCTCCTATAGTGACTTGTGTACACATAAATGTGAATTATATAGTCATATTTTCGGTATTTTGTAATAGATCATCATTATATTTAGGATTTTTTCTCTTCTTAGGCAATTTCGATAGCAATATTCGTAATTATTGCAATGTTCAACTTATATATCTAAATTCATCATAACTGCCCGTTTTCTGGTCTGTTCCATTTTTATGCTTAGTGATACTTATCATATTTGTCCTAAAAACAATAAATTGAATTAGCATTTACTACCTTCTCGCTTAGCGAATTCTTGTCATCAACTACTCTTATACTAAAAAAGTACTTCCTTACATTCTGCGAAGATATTTTCTTACAAAACTTAAAACTACGACCTCTAGTTCTCGAGTCAGCCATATCAAAATATCGATCCTTATCCTCCCTGTCAAAACCATGAAGAAATTTAAAACAGTCATCATATCCCCCCCCCACATTCCTTTAGCTTCGAGTGATGGTAAGTGTAATTCCTTCAGCATCTCATAACTCAGATTGCGTATTTCTGTCATAAGTTTTGTGCAATGTCGTTGAATTTTTTCCAGCTTTCTTGTGTGCTTTTTCAAATGTGGATTCTAAAACGAGGCTTTATATTCGAGCTTTTTCCGCACATGATTTAACTCGCTCTACTTTTATTACAGCTAAGAATCCCTGTACTCCTCAGTTTTGAAGATCTAAAGTTTCCTTTATTATAAGGACAGTTGATAACCTTGACTCCTCTCCCTATGATTAATGTTTCTGCTCTTTAGCCAAAAATCTCTCCAATAACTTCTGGAGCTCAAGCTTTCCCCCTCTCATTAGTTCTGATGGTTCCATTGCTTGCTCTTCACTGGCAAAGCCACTCTTTAGCTTTCATTTTTTCTGCAAGCTCCTCCGTAAGGATTTACAGCACTCCTGTCCCTCACTCTTTACCCCTCTTACCCCCAATGCTCGCCTTTAGCCTTTCTTCACGCAAAGTTAACAAAGTTCTTCGCTCGCTAAAGCCAAACATGGCATCTGGAACGATGGCGTCCCTGCAAGGTTCTTTAAGGAGTTTGCAAATTAACTGTCTTCTGTGCTTTGCCGTCTTTTTTGCCTCATTCTCTCAACCAGTATCTATCCTTCATCTTGGAAGCATGCTTTAATGCAACCTGCTCCTAAGAAGGGTAAATGTCCTATTTTTTCAACCTAACTATCTATTGCAATAACCTCTGCCATCGCTAAAGTTTTCAATACTTTTCTCAATTCTCACTTCTTGAAACGTATTTAATTTAACTTGCTTACCATTGATCACCAGTACAGCATCTTCAGCAAGATCCACTGGTGACCTCCTGCCCAATCTTTCTCATATATGGTCATCTTCTCTAAGGAACCATTGGGAATCCTTTGCCGTTCCCCATGATATCTCAAAGGCTTTTAGCAAAGTCGGGCACAAGCTTCTGTTGGCCAAACCTATTTATGGCTTCTCTCTATTTTTTGATTTCCAGTTTTGTCTTCGTGGTTGTTGATAGGGCAACATCCAACCTATTCCCAGTTACCAGTGGAGTTCCATCGGCTCTCTTCTTTCACCTACTCTATTCCTTCTCGTCATCAATGATCTTCTTCGGTCCCCATCCTCCTCTCTTCTTCACACCTTTGCCGATGATTCCACCCTTCTTTTTTCCTCTGCTTTTTCTTCACAACCTTCATCTGTTACTCGCAATCAGTCTCGAGTCACTTTCCTCTACTCACAATTCCGAATTGCAGAGGGTATCTGAACGGGGCACCGAAAATTTAGATAAATTTAATGACTCCAAGACATCTTTTCTGGCTATCTCTTTATCTTCTTCTCCTTCTGATAGCCGTATTGTCTACGAAACTAACAAATATACCCTCTTAATTCTATGGGTATATTAGGAATCCATGTATCCTCTAACTTGTCTTGGAGGAGCCATATAATCCAAATTTCTAAATCCACATCTGAAAAATTAAGGGTTCTGTTTCGTTTTCGTAATTTCTTTTCCTATTTACAGTTATTTAAATTCTATATCCTTCCCTCTAAGTACATTTTTATGCATTCCGAGACATTTTCACCCATTCCTGCCATTGACTTGCAGCCTCTATATAAGTCACCCATGTGTGAGCGCGTCAGATGCTTTCTGGAAGTCTAGGAATATGCAATCTATCCAGCCCTCTCTTTCCTGTGGATCTGTTGATCTACCTTCTCTGAAGTCATGTTGTCTCACTGACAAGAAGCTGAACGATTCCAAGAGAAGAGAGATGTGTTTCCTTTGGTAGTTTCTCCATAACTTTGTAAAGTATGCTCGTCAGGAAAATAGGTCTATCGTTTAGAGCCAAATCCCTCCTTTCCTTTTTGAAGATAGGTTCTACGTTTGCTTGTTTCCAGTATCTTGGAATCTCCCCTGACTCCAGTGGTTTTCCAAATATGATACTTAGTGTCGCTAATATTGATTTAGCGTATTTCTTAAGTACAATAGGAGATATTTCATCAGGACCTGTAGCTTCGCATACCTCTTTGGCTGAAAATATGATGTTTTCTAATACCGGCACATGAGCTTCTATCTTTGCAATCTGAAGGGGTGGGATATTTTGTACTGTAAATACTGACTGAAACTCCAAGTTCACTTCATCGCAGATCTCCTCATCCGTCTCATTGATGCTTCCATCCACTCTCTGTAGGTTTAAAACCTGCTCTTTTACTTTTAGTTTTTCTCTGATAAAGCTGTGGAAAAGTTTGGGATTTTCTTTAGCCATCCTGGTGATATCCCTTTCATAGTCTTCCTCTGCATCTCTTCTTTTACTTGGGTAATCATTTCTTGTTCTTTTATAAGTCTGCCAGGCATATACGATTTCCCTCCTCCTATGTCTTTTCCAGAATTTGTCTCTCCCCTCTTTAGCTCTCTTACACTGATTATTGAACCATTTCTCTCTGGCATGAATAACTCCTATTTTGGTGAAAGGGTATGCAACAATCTGCTATCTTCCCGTATACCTCACAAAGGATCTCGTACATTTCTTGTACAAATTTGTTAAATAATGTCCTCCAGCCAATAAGTGCAAAAAGCTCATTAATTTTTATGTAATCTCCATTCGGTTAGTTCCTCCTTGTGTCCTGAGTGCCTCTAATTTCAGGCAGAATATCTTCGATTATATTATCCATAAACAACACACAGTGGTCACTCTTTCAAATTGGCGGTTCATACTCAAATTGTTCAATATCCAACACATTATCTGTGAATACTAGATCAAGCAGCGATGGCTCTTTCCACCCCTAACCCCTTGTTGAATCCAGTACATGTTGGTGTAGGAAATTTCCTTGTACGAATCTAAGAATTTTGCCCCAAATGAGTCCTCCCCACTGTGTGGGTGAAGTTTTATCCAGTCTATCTCTCTATGATTAAAATCTGCCATAATCAAAATTCTACATTTTTCCACTCGTGTAATGTTGGCCACTGAGTTTATGACTTCAATAGTACCTATATGATTTTCCTCATAACTTTCTAGCCTACGTTTGCTCCTTGCTGGTTATATACAACAGTTATTATATTGCTCTCTGACCCAATAGTTATGAGAAGAACATGAAATTCCTTGAACTTGCTTTCTATAGCAAAAAATTATTTCTTCAACCTGAAATCTTTCACTCATGAGCAACGCTATCCCTCCACCAGTCCTCTGAGATCTTTCAACCCTTAATATTCTGAAGCTCTAAGGAAAGACTGCGACACTGTTTATGTCCTCAGTTAACATAGTTCCTATTGCCGCTAATACTGTTGTGAATCCTATCTTTTTGTTCTATTGCCTTACCAGTTATTTCATCACCATTTTTGTAGAGCAATCTTAATGAGGCCCCATCCCTTAATCTTCTTTCATTATATACTTTATCCCTCCTTTCTCTGGAAGAACTGTGAGTGCGTGTGTGCGTGTGTGCACGTGTGAAGTACATTTAGAAGAATTTAATGCAAGGCAGTAGAGATTATATGTAGGATAAATATTCTGTAGTTAGTTTTTGAAATATAGAATAATACAGTTGAGAACTGCATTAAAAGTACAGCTGTGTAAATGACACCAAGGAAATACCAGTAGTAATACATCTTGTCGTAATTTTACATCTAAAATGAATAAAATCATTACCATATGATGAACTCGTGTTTTGCGCATTTAGAATTATGTGAGTGTAGCTTTTTCGCATCCATTGCATATTCCCATCCCCTAATAACGTGTCTCCTGCATAAAAAAAAGAAGTAAAACATCTCCATTTATGCACCGTTTCTTCATTTTTATTTGGAAATTAACACTCTTACCCAGCGGCTCTTGCCTAGGTCATCAGTGAACCAGAGCAATATATTATTAGGTGTTTTGATTATCTGAACACGGTTTTAGTCTGAACAGCAATGTGAGAGTTTATATTTTTAAAGAAAAGTAGGATACAGTATATCGGATTAAATATATTTATCTGATCACAATCGAAGCATGAAAGCCGTCTTGTTAAGGTTTGTCAGTAGCGATAATACTGAATAAAAAATCTGTCAAGTTTCATTCTGTTTTTTCTCAATTTTGCGCTTTTTTTAACATCATTTCCATGGAATTTTATTTGCAAGATATTGATACAATAGAATTTTTTTTTCCTCTCGTTTTATTCATTTTTGACAGTGTAAGCTTGGAGTTTTTTCCATATATAAATATGCTAAAAAAAATTTTTTTCTCTCTCTCTCTCTCTCTCTCTCTCTCTCTCTCTCTCTCTCTCTCTCTCTCTCTCTCTCTCTCTCTCTCTCTCTCTCTCTCTCTCTCTCTCTCTCTCTCTCTCTCTCTCTCTCTCTCTCTCTCTCTCTCTCTCTCTCTCTCTCATCTTTGTTCTATTTTATTTTACTTTTCTGCACCGCATCCCTTTTTACCAAAAATGTGCTCACACAAAAATACTTTCTAATTTTTTTCTTTATCTCTCGTCCTAGTTTATTATTTACTTGAGAAACATTGTAACATTTTCTTAAAGAAATTTAAGCACACCTGAAATAAATTCTATTTTTCTCTCTCTAGTCATTTTTTATTTTATTCTGTGCAACTAAAATGCCTTTTGCAAAATCATTGAATCATCATATATCAGTTATGCCTTCCGTCTTCATGAATTCTCTGTCAAAGTCCATGTGACAAGGTTCACTAAAAATGACTTTAAAAAATGTGAGAATAGATGTTCTTTGCAAAGGTCACTTCAAGAGACTTGTACCTTAAATTGTTGATCTGTTTTTCCTTCTTGCAGGACGTTGGAAAAAGAGGAGATATGATTTAATATTTCTCTCTCTCTCTCTCTCTCTCTCTCTCTCTCTCTCTCTCTCTCTCTCTCTCTCTCTCTCTCTCTCTCTCTCTCTCTCTCTCTCTCTCTCTCTCTCTCTCTCTCTCTCTCTCTCTCTCTCTCTCTCTCTCTCTCTCTATTTCACACACACAAACATACACACACACAAACGTGCGTGCAAGGGCACACACACAGACACACAATACGCACGTGCACACGTCAGCTAATGTTGCAATCAGACTTGGTATACATTAATACATTAGTAAGGGATCCTCATTTTCATTTTGGGATATATATATATATATATATATATATATATATATATATATATATATATATATATATATATATATATATATATATATATATTCTTCGTCTACATCTTTTCCCACTTTTATG
>JAXCGZ010003840.1:25000-27500 GCA_037179515.1 Halocaridina rubra
TACAAAACTCTCATTTTGCTCGAGCATTGTGTAATTATAACAGTTTTGGTCCTCAATATACAACCTATATATGAGATGCTAAGACTATACAGCAGCAGCATCATTATCATCATCACCTTCATCGTCATCATTATCGTCATCAAAATCATGATCAATAACAGAAATAACTACAGCGTGATTGGTAGTAATTAAGATGATGATCACTGTCATAATAGTATGGACGTTTATAATGGTGATAATGATAGTGATGATAGAGTTGATCTTCAGAAATACTATCTATTTGTTTAAAAAATGACCCACAAGACTTTGACTCAAACTTACACCTGGGTTACGTCTACATAAATATATGGGCTGCAAGAAGATAAACATCGGAAAAGCACCAATCTCACTGTCATAAACACCCACATCCAAAAGATGAGAATCTATGCATGGGATGCTAATCATCTTCTTACCTTTGAAAACTTCTTAATTACCTTTGGCCAAATCATCTCTTTATAGAGTAAGAGAGTGGAAATATGTAGAAAGTGAGGTGGAAGAATGGTTGCCTGATGTATAAATTATGCCTTTGATAATGAAAGGATCTCATTAAGAGACTTAGTCAAGAGAGTGCAATCTGTTGATGATAGAGAACTCTTCAATTATGATAAGCATCGTTGGTTTCTATCAAAGGAAAAAAATGCGTCTTTAGATAAACAGAAGAACGAGGATCGCATTAAATCGTAGCACTGATATTACTTTTATTTTTATTTAGTCACTATATGTCCCCATTTGAGGGTGGATACAGACGGATTGAGGCTAGAGAATTAGGGTGGATGCCCTTCCTATCGCCCTGTCATGGACTTGAAAACAAGCACATCACCTCCCGAAACTAGTCCTCCAGTAGTTACGCTGCGACGGTCCTCATCACTGAGTTTACTTATGCACTTATTTCCTTAGATACATGCATATTTTTCCTGTGTAATGACGTAATACCAATTGTTGTCGGTAACCCTCCTTTGAAGTTGCTTGTCATATATATTTTATTATCATTTTTATTGTTTTATTGTACTCTCTTAGAAGAGTAAGATTATATTTTTATGTGTTTGAAGCTGAATATGAGTTTCATATCCATGTCGACTACCGTTTTCTTTTTTTTAATTTTTCACCTATTTATTATCAACCCTTAAAGGAGATGTAATGATACTGTTATTTTCCCTTCAAATAATTCGCAATAGCTCTTTTTACCTATCTATGTAGTAAAAATTAGTCAGAAGCTATACAGATTAATGCCATAATATTGTCGAAGATATAAGAGTCTAGACCCTTTACAATGTTTTTATTTATACGCAAGATTCTCCTTCTGTTTCCGCGTTTGCGTCATCTTTTATGTCAGTATTATTTATATGTCCAGTATTGTGACACTGATTTATACTCTGTAGTATATGTGTGCCAAATTACATAATAGAAATAGTGCATAAGCTCAAGCGAAAATTTAATCTCTTTCATCAACTTTTACTATAACTAGATTGCAATTTTTGAGGCGCCCAACGATTGTTGTTGTAAGTGAAACATTTAACAAAATGAAAATCAAGTGACTTGATTTTTGTTTAAGACGATTATATTGTTGTTGTTAGGGCAGCTGGCGACAACATGACATCAGTAATTTTTTTTAAGAAACTCACGTTGATGTTGTAAGAGCAACAGGTAAAAAGAGGACATCAGTAACTATATTATTTTTAAGCCTTGCATTGTTATTGTTGGGGCTACAGACAACAAAATAACATCAGTAACTTGTTCTTAAAAATGATTACTTTGTTGTTTGTAAGGGCAACAGGTAGGAAAATAATATTGTGTGGTGGTGGTTTTGAGGGTCTTACAATTGTTATGATTATTGTGGTTGTTGTTACTAGGGACACAAGAAACAAAATATCATTTAATGGTTGTTTTGGGAAACTTACAATTGTTGTTGTTTTTGTTGCCATTGTTGTTATTGATGTTGTTATTATTGTTGTTACTGTTGTTGCTAATGCTGTTGCTCTTGTTATTGCTTTTGCTGTTGTTGATGTTGTTGTTAGGGCCATAAGTAAAAAAAATAGACATTAACTTAATGGCTTTTTGGGGCACTAAGGATTGTTGGTGTTTGGTCTTCGGGTATTCGTATGTACGTCTCTTTTTTGCCATAACATATTTTTTTGAATGTTTTACATGTATCTGGAGGTGAGAGATAATGGTATGGCTAATTACATAAAAGTACTCACACCTAAATTAGGGTCGCGGTAGTTCAGTGGAAAAGCACAAATTCGAGAAGCGACTAATGTGGGTCCACTCTCACCTCCGAGTGTTAGGAAGGACATCTACACTAAATACCTCAGTTCTAACATGTCTGTGTCCACCCTCATTTTAATAAGGACTAATTGTAACAAATAATCCGGTGCTAAAAGCACCTTTTTGGCAAAATTCTCTCTTGTTAATTCTACACCAAAATTTCTTGTGTTCAGTCACATCTGCTTTCGTAATTACA
>JAXCGZ010003840.1:40000-65000 GCA_037179515.1 Halocaridina rubra
CAAGATGCGGGTTTGAAGACATAACTCCCGACAAAATACTTCGGGACAGGGTGGTGTTCGGAATACACAATGTCAAAGTAAGAAAACGTATCCTACGAGAGCCAGAGCTGACGCTGGAAAGAACACTCTAGATATTCAGAGCAAATAACATGACAGAGTAAAACTTGAAGCTGATTGGAAAGAGTGAAGAAGTAAACTTCGTCAAGGCAAAACGACAGTTACAGAACGTCAGAAATACATCTAGGTAGAAAGGAAGTCGAGATGACAGAGACCAGGGAGGTCATGAGAAAGGTGCGAGATGCAAGTACTGTGATGGAAAGCACGAAACAAGGAAGTCCCCTATGTATGGACAGACATGCAAGAAATGTGGAGGGAAGAACCATTATGCACAAGTGTGCAAGGCGAAGGTGCATAGTGTCAAAGGGGAAGAGTACTCTGATAATGATGTCTTTGCCCTCACAGTCAACACACTCAGAGATGAGCAAATGGTAATGCTGAAGATTGAATCAGGCAAGTTTGTCAGATTTAGTGGAGCTATAGTGAAAGTGCTACCACTAGACAGGTACAAGAAATGTACACAAAATTTCAAGCTGCGACAGATTATCAAGTAGAGCTGTGAGCCTACAGTGGCGTATGGAAACGTCAAATGGTCGCCATTAGGAGTGTAGAGGAGAGATGATAGCTGTAGGATTAGAGTACACATCGTCCAAAGAGATCAGTTTTGTGCTATGCTGGGAAGAAGAGCCAGTGCACACCTGGGTATCATCAAGCAAATGGATAACGATACAATGTTCAGGCCTGACACAGGTTTGCAAGCAGTGTATGCCACCAAAGTTGTGCCTAAGATAGCTACGACGGATGATCTGTTCAAGAGATATCCGGAAGTTTTCAATGAAAATGCGGGCAAATATGAGGGGACATACAAGATAAGATTGAACTCAGCCATTGAACGGGTTCAACACGTGCCTCATAAAGTGCCGGTAGCTCTAAGGAGTAAGATGAAAAATCATATTCTGCAGATGATGGAACTGGGAATCATTGAACCAGTGAACAAGCCAACAGAATTGGAGGCACCCATGGTGATAGTGCCGAAGAAAGACGTCAATCTGAGAATATGCATAGATCTGTCTGATTTCAATAAAGGAATCCAAAGGGAGATCTATCCTATTCCGACTGTTCTAAGAAGTAGCGATTCGGTTAGAGGGAGCAGGGGTGTTCACGAATGTGGCGCCAAGAGAGGATTCTAGCATGTGGTACTTGACAAAGAATCAAGCAAGCTGACCACGTTAAATACTCCATTCAGAAGATACAAATGGTTGAGGATGCCATTCGGAATATCAAGTGCGCCTGAAGTGTTTCAGCGCAGGATGCACCAGTTCGTGGAAGGGCTAAACTGAGTTCAAGTGATCCATGATGATTTCCAAATAGTGGGATGCGGGAAGACCTGTGACGAAGCAATAGCTAAACACGATACTAATCTGAGAGCTCTGGTGGAATGGTGCAAAGAGAAGAAGTGACCCTTGGTAAAGCCAAAAGCACAATCAGAGCAAAAGAAGTGTTATACGTGGGTCACAGATTAACCTTTGATGGTATTAAGACAGATCCAGAGAAGGTGAAGGCAATAAGAGAAATGCCAAAACCAAGCGATGCAAAATCTGTAATGCGGTTTGTAAACATGACCGGCTACTTAGAGAAGTTCTTGCCCAAGTTGTCAGAAGTGGCAAAGCCATTAAGAAATTTAGTGAAGAAGGGCACACAGCTCTACTGGATGGAAAACCACAAAAAAGCTGTGAGAACGATAACAACTGGTATCAGAAGATACAGTTTTGGATGCATCAATATCAATGCATCCAAAGATGGATTGGAGCAGTTTTACTCCAAAAGGGCCAGCCAGGATCATATTCTTCAAGAGCGATGACGTCCGTAGAGACGGGATTTGCCCAGAATGAGAAGGAGGTCCTGGCTATGGTGTTCGCGTGAGAGATGTTCCCATGGTTATGGGTATGGTAGGGAGATGGTCAATGTGAAGACTGAGCACAAGCCGCTTGAATCAGTATTCAAGGAGAATCTAAGTGAAACCCCAATGAAGTTACAGTGCATGATGTTGCAGCTGCAGAATTACTCAATCAAACTTGAGTACAAGAGGGGCAAGGAAATGTACCTAGCCGATACGCTGTCACAAGATATCTAAGCGATGAAGGTCAGTAGTCACTGATGAACCTGGAAGACATCACACCTACAAAGACTCTAGCAGTGAGTCCAAAGAGATTGAAGAGAATTCAAGTTAGTACGGCTCAAGACAGCATACTGCTGTTGTTGAAGAATCAAGTCCTTCATGGATGGCCATAGGACAAATCTCTTGTAGACGAGACTGATACAATTCTACAGCTTCAGAGCAGAGATCACAGTGCATGAAGACCTAGTTTTCAAAGATCAACAGTTAATCATTCCAAAAGATATGAGACAAGAGATACTTGAATGTGCTCATTGATCACACATGGGAAAAGATACTCCATTGAGAAGACTGAGACAAACAGTATTCTGGCCTCGAATTTCTACAGACACAGATGAGTATATTGCAAGATGCAAAAGCTTTCTGAAGCATAGTACAAAGCAACAGCATGAACTGCTCAAGCAGCATGAGACAGGTGATACACCATGGCAAAAGGTTGGTGTAGAATGTATATTTATGTACTATATTACTATTATGCTGTTATTATATATGCTGTATTATTACGTTTTGTATGTTACATTAGATGTTAAGGTAATTGTTATTTCTAGTGCTTGCAGATTGTTGATTATGGTGTGATTTTGATGTAGAATAAAGCCATTGTTTTATGGTGAGAACTCGTTTCATTTGCAAGAATTTATTCTACAACAATCATAATGGATTATCTCCTGCGTCAAGATAAGCTCAACATTGATCCTAGTGCACTAGATGCTGAGAAGGAATACAAGTACTGGAAAAAAAACTTTTGTCAATTTCATTGAGAGGTGTGGAGCCAATGCACCTAACAAACTGCGCTGTCTAACAAAATATGTCTCTGCTTCCATGTACAAACATTTTGCTGATTGTGTAACTTTCGATGCAGCCCTTGGAATCCTGGATAAACTACTTATGAAAAAAGAATTTTTTATTTTGCACGTCATCTGTTGGTCACAAGACGACAACAGCAGACAGAGAACATCGACTAATTTTTACAACAACTACATAAACTGAGCAAGAACTGCCAATTTACAGCTGTTACTGCTGAGCAGTACCATGAGGACCTGGTTTGAGATGACTTCATAAATGGTTTCCAATCTGGCACTATACATTAGTGGTTACTTTAAAACTAAGAACTAAGTTTGAGCCAGGCCTATGAGACTGCAAGGGCACTTGAGCTCGCTCAGCATAATTCTGAAGAGTACGCTCAAGCAGCAGCCACCCAAGTTGTTGCTGCTTTACCTCCTGATGCTTTGCCTGCAATGAAATCTGACAACTGCCGTTATGTATACAACACTGTTGGCCCTCCACATACAGAATCATTTAATGCTGCTACCACAAAGAACTAATATTGGTTTACTGTGGGAACTCTACATCTTCATTCTAAATGTCATGCTCGAACCAGTGAGTGTACAACCTGTAGCAAGACAGGTCATTGGGCTAAGGTATGTCAGTCAATGCATAAGCGAAAAATTGCGGCTGCAACTGGCCATGGAGAGTTGTGTGCAATTTCTGCTGCTGCACCTGACTGCTTATCAACTTCTACAGTTCCTGTTTTGATTAATAACTGTAATGCAACAGCATTGATTGACTTAGCCAGTTCATATAGTTTTATATATTACAATTTAGCATTGAGACTGAAGTTACATATCAAGCGCAGTACCCAAAAAAACACCTTAGCAATAACATCTAAACGTGCTCCAGTCAGAGGTGTCTGTCATGCAGATATAATTACAAATGACAAGCATTATAAGAGAACTCGTTTAGAGGCAATCAAAGATCTGTGCGGTGATATCATCTTGGGCTTGGATTTCAAAAAACAGCATGCTGCTATTACTATCCTGTATGGTGAGCCAAAACCTGAACTACTGATTAATGACCCAGAAGCCAATATTTATAGCTTGGCCGTAGCAAATCTATCCAAACCACATCTATTTGCTAATATGAAGGCAAATGTTAAGCCAATTGAGATTAATCTCGCAAATATAGTGTTATTGATCAGCAATTTACAGCTCAAGAAGTTGTGGATTTGTTAGCAGAAGGTATATTGAGTCTAGCTTGTCTCCTTGGCGAACTCAGGTAGTAGTTGTGAAAGATGAACTTGATCGCTATAAGAAACATATGTGTGTAGATTACTCCAAAACTATAAATTTCCATACTAACCTTGATGCATATTCTTTGCCCAAGATCAAATCTCTAGTTAATAAATTAGCACAATACAGAATTTTCTCAACATTTGACTTGAAAAGTGCATATTATCAGGTGTCTTTATGCGAAGATGACAAGCCATACACTGCTTTTGAGGCTAATGGATGCCTATTTCAATTCACTTGTGTGCCCTTTGGTGTAACTAATGGTGTGGTGGTTTTTCAGCGTGCTATAGACAACTTTATTAATGGGGAGAACCTCCAAAATACATTTCCATACCTGGATAATATTACTGTAGCAGGGAGAGACCAAGCTGGACGTGATGAATGTGTGAAAAGATTTTTAGCTGCTGCTAAGAGAATGTCTTACTTTAAATGAATCAAAATCTATGCTATCAGTTAGTAATATTTCTGTTCTTGGTTATGAAATCAGTGATGGGTTGATTCAACCAGATAAATCTAGGATTCAGCCACTTCTTGATCTTGAACCACCTATGAGTATAAATGCTTTAATGAGAGTATTGGGCATGTTTGCTTATTTTGCCAAGTGGATACCTTGTTCCTCATATTATGCTCAGCCCTTATTAAGGCAAAATCTTTTCCACTAACTTCTGAGGCTTGTAAAGCAATTAGCAGTTTGAAGCAAATGCTCATGAATTCTGTTTTACATTGTCCTGACAATTCCAAGCCTTTTGTTGTTGAATGTGATGGATCGGATGATGCTGTTTCGGCTACGATAAATCAATCGGGATGACCAGTAGCGCTCATGTCTCGAATGTTGAATGAGCATGAATTACATTATCCATTGGTTGAAAAAGAAGCTGCAGCAGTGATTGAGGCTGTAAGAATATGATCTCATTTTTAGTCTGGTCAACATTTTACCCTTATGACTGACCAGAGATCAGTTACATTTATGCTGGACAGTTGTAAGCAATCAAAGATTAAAAATGATAAAATCCAAGGCTGGCATTTAGAGCTGGCCAATTTTTTTTTTATGATATTTGTTACCGTCTGGGATGCAACAATGTTGTTGCTGATACTTTAAGTCATTCCTGCTTCAATGCCAGATTTCACCATCTCTCAAGAAATTACATGATGATTTTTGCCATCCAGGTGTTACTCGCCTTCTTCATTATGTGCGATTAAAGAACTTGCCATTTTCAACAGAAGAAGTAAAGGAAGTATGTTCTGCATGCTGTTCATGTACTGAACTGAAACCACAGTTTGTTTCTATGTCTCTTGGGAAACTCATTAAATCTCCACAGGCATAAGAACATTTAAGCATTAATTTTAAAGGGCCTTTACCTTCACGGACAAACGACACATATCTGTTTGTTGCAGTGGATGAGTTTTCGCGGTTTCCATTTGCTATACCATATAAGGATGCATCTTCCAAGACTGTATTTCAATGTTCTGAACTATTTTTTTCTGTGTGTGGTGATCCAAATTTTAATCACTCTAACAGAGGCTTAGGGCTCATATCTCGGGAAGTGAAGCAATATCTTTTCCTGCATAATGTTGCCACAAACAAGACTACCCCTTATCACCCTGAGGGGAATGCACAGGTTGAAAGATACAATGAGATTATTAGGAAAGCAATCTGCCTATCTCTGAGATTCCACAATATCCCTGAATCACACTGGGAGGTGGTTCTGCCTCTGGCTCTACTCAGTATTAGATCACTTCTATCTACGGCACCCCTCATGAGAGGTCTTTCCCATTTCCACGACGTTCATTCATGGGGATTTCTCTTCTTTCTTGGTTGTTGAATCCAGGAACAGTGTTTTTGCGTCATTTTGCGAGGCGTTCGAAGGATGATCCCGTTGTTAAAGAAGTGGAGTTAATCCATGCAATTCAACATATGCATAAGTTAGACAGAGTGATGATCGTGAGTCAACCGTATCCCTTCGAGATTTGGCTCCACTCAACTACTGAAGTAAAGGGACCTTCTATTCCAGCACCTGAACCTAAACTTCAAATATCTGAACTTGAGCCAGTCATTGGAGAGGAACTTGATCGATCTAGTTTAGAGCCTTCACCTTCACCTTCTCTGGAGGACTCAACCTCAGTATCTCAAAGAGGTCAACTCTCTGAGCAGTCCGATTTGGCACAAAATCCACTTCGTCATTCTCAACAGGAAAAACATGCTCCCCAACGCCATGGCCGGTAAAATTATATGGCCGGGGAGAATGTTGTCTATTTATATACTCTATTATTATTATGCTGTTATTATATATGCTGTATTATTAAGTTTTGTAAGTTACATTAGATGTTAAGGTAATTGTTATTTCTTGTTCTTGCAGATTGTTGATTATTGTGTGATTTTGTAGAATAAAGCCATTGTTTTATGGTGAGAACTTGTTTCATTTACAAGACAGACCTATGTGAGTTGTCAATCCGAACACTACTTGTGTGTGTCGGCTATTATTCTGAATTCATAGAAGTTGGTAGATTGCCATCAATGAGACTCCAAGCAGTGGTCAGACTTCTAAAGGAATGGTTTGCAAGGCATGGAATACCAGAAGAAATAGAATCGGACAACGGAAGGCACTTCACGGCAGCAGAATTTAAAGAGTTCTGTACAAGATGTGATGTCAAATATGTGACGAGTTTGCCATATTATGCACAGAGGAATGGAAGAACTGAGGGCGCTGTTAAGACGGTAAAGCGGTTGCTCAAAAATGCTCTAGAGGATAAGATCACAGAGTATGAAATACTACTGGGTTGGAGAAATACACCGACAGAAGGCATAGGGCTGTTGTCAGCACAAAGACTATTCAATAAAAGATGTCGTACGATGTTGCAAGTAGTAAAAAGCATGTTGAAGCCTAGATATGATACGAGCTTGAAAAAGAGAAGGTTAGAGGTTATGAGGGCAAAGCAGAAATGTTATTACGATGAGCATAGCAAATCTCTACCTGATGTGTTCAAAGGGTCTGTAATCAGAGTGAAAAACCCGCATGACCACACTTGGCACAAAGGAGTCTGTCAAAAACAAGTGGGTGACAGATCCTTCAACGTAAAAGTCAACGGTTCAGCATACTGCCGAAATCGCTAAGGCCTTAAGATCTTCAAAGAAGATCCTACCACAAAAGTTGCACTGGAAACTCTAGAAGACCAGGGTGCTACACAAGCTCTAGTGCGCAGAGACAAATTGCCAGTGTAACTCAGAAGATTTCACAGAGTCAAAAGACAACCAGACAGACTTGTGAGAACTTGAAAGAAGAGGAGATGTAATAAGATGTAAATAATGACAATGAGCAATAATAGACTGATGATATATATAACTTGTTTAACTCAAGTATAATTGCTTTAAAGTTATTAATCATAAACAGAATGTTATAGGTTATTAATTAATAATTTATTTTTTGATAATTTAAAGTCATAGTTAATTAATTAATAATTGATTGTTTGATAATTTAAAGTTATAGTTAATTAATTAATAGTTGATTGTTTGATAATTTAAAGATTTTGTGATGGTTAGTTTTTTGTGCTACCAATAACGACAAGCTTAAATGGGCCCTAGTTGAACTATCTGGTCAGCACAGTGCTTAAAGCGTCTGATTGATAAACAAGTATTTTGAGTTTGAATCACGGAATAAATATAAAACTTATTAGTGTATTATTTCAGACTAACTCATAAGGCAGACACATATCATGGCTCTCACTACAATATAAATCTACAAAAAACTATTTAAACCCTCAGGTGATTTGAACTCGCTATGCAAGTTACAGAATCATGCCACCATACCGACTGAGGTACCACAGCATACTCAAATTTTTTCATGGATGACAATATTGTTAATATCACGTTTTCATTTTATATATATATATATATATATATATATATATATATATATATATATATATATATATATATATATATATATATATATATATATATGTATATATATATTACATATATATATATATATATATATATATATATATATATATATATATATATATATATATATATATATATATATATATATATATATATATATATATATATATATATATATATATATATATATATAAATATATATATATATATATATATATATATATATATATATATATATATATATATATATATATATATATATATATATATATATATATATATATATATATATATATATATATATATATATATATATATATATATATATATATATATATATATATATATATATATATATATATATATATATATATATTATATATATTTATATATATATATATATATATATATATATATATATATATATATATATATATATATATATATATATATATATATATATATATATATATGTATATATGTATATATGATATATATATATATATATATATATATATATATATATATATATATATATATATATATATAGATATAGATATAGATATAGATATAGATATATATATATATATATATATATATATATATATATATATATATATATATATATATATATACTTTAATTCTATGTGTCAGTTGAATAAGTTTGATATAATTCTTAATGAAAAAAGCTGATTCTTTAAATGAGTAAATAAATTATTTACAGATAAAGCTAAAGATATGGTAACTGTTGGATTTTCAACTTTGGCACTTTATCGATGGGAACTTCTGATTCTTCTTTTCCTATGCCTTAAATGATTTACAAGAACATTTTGACTACATTCAACATTCAGCGCTGGGGCCGGAGGCAGAGAGCGTTGTACCGCTCGAGAAAGGCAGTGTTATAAAAGAACCAAATGTATTGCAGATATTTTTGTTCTTTCTTAGTGATTACATTTATTACATCAAATTAATGGCATTTCGATTTAGAATTCACTGGAGGAATACGAATGTATTTGGGAATTACTTAAATCATTTTTGTTCTGTGATATCGATTGAATTTATGACATCAAACTCGATCTGGAATAGAATGGAGGAATAATAATATATTCAGAAATTTTGTTGTTATTTTTATTTTGTTTTATCGATTAATTTTCCTACACAGTTTCATTGCTATCAAAGCAATCAAAAAGTGCGATTGCATCATGAATTATTGTTGCTATTTTTATTAGGTGATCTTGCTCAAATATATGACTAATTATTCCATTTCAATATAGAATAAATGGAAGAATAACTATGATATATCTTTAAATATATCTTATTGAAATATATATCGATGTGGCATGCAATAAAAAAAATATATACATATATATATATATATATATATATATATATATATATATATATATATATATATATATATATATATATATATATATATATATATATATATATATGTATATGTATATATATATATATATATATATATATATATATATATATATATATATATATATATATATATATATATATATATATATATATATATATATATATATATATAAAAATAATAATAATGATAATAATAATAATAATAATAATAATAATAATAATAATAATAATAATAATAATAATAATAATAATAATAATAATAATAATAATAATAATTATTATTATTATTATTATTATTATTATTATTATTATTATTATTATTATTATTATTATTATTATTATAATTTAAATTTTTAATTTGTAGGTTTAAATATGTTTTGCATTTTATACTATATATACCTAAATAGATAAATACAGTATTGTACCTCACTTACTATCTACTGAAAAATTGTAAGAAAATGTAGTGGTTTTTAGAACCTCGTTTTACACGTTCGGAGTTGGGTGCTTAACTTTATGTTACTGAATATTTGATTTCCGGTCTTGAATATCTACTCAACTTAAGGGAAATTATTTCTCTGGTTTTGTTTAATAGGTCCTATTTATATGTACTAATATTTACTAATCTTGGTGTCCAGGAAGTTTTAACCTGCTCAGATATATATATATATATATATATATATATATATATATATATATATATATATATATATATATATATATATATATATATATATATATATATATATATATATATATAGGTAGTATCAGTGGCAAAATGGTAGGGTCCGCGACTCTGAGGCGGCAGGTCGAGGGTTCGCGCCCCGTTACGGACAGGTTAGTATGGGCATACACTCAGGGTAACGATTACATCTGCCAAAACAAGTCCTTCACAAGATGTCAACTGTCCTAGCCCTTAGTAGAAAAAGGAGTTCGTGATGTAAAACAGGAAACCAAACAATATATATATATATATATATATATATATATATATATATATATATATATATATATATATATATATATGTATATATATATATATATATATATATATATATATATATATATATATATATATATATATATATATATATACATATACATACACATATGCCCAAATAAGCACATTACATATGTGAAAACATGAATCATTTTTACCCCGATTGGGACTTGAACCTAGGGCTTATAATTACTAAGTCAAGACGATACCAACTACACCACAGAAGGTTAAATGAAATCCAACCTTATAGCTTATATCTGCTATACTTAGGAATGAACGCATTCTATCTGAATGCCACTATGTTCATATTACAGATTCCCCAGCCTCACTCGTGGCTTCATTTTCGCATTTAATTCAACTCCCAATCTCATTCGGGTCCAACAATAACCAAATAAGCACATTGCAAATGTGAAAACATGAATCATTTTTTACCCCGACAGGGACTTGAACCTAGGAATTATAATTGCTAAGTCAAGGCGCTACCAACTACACCACAGAAGGTTAAAAGGAATCCAACCCTATAGCTTATATCTGCTATACTTAGGAATGAACGCATTCTATCTGAATGCCACTATGTTCATATTACAGATTCACAACCTCACTCGTGGCTTCATTTTCTTATTTAATTCAACTCTCAATCTCATTCGGGTCCAACAATAACTTTTTGGATTCCTTTTAACCTTCTGTGGTGTAGTTGGTAGTGCCTTGACTTAGTAATTATAAGTCCTAGGTTCAAGTCCTGTTTGGGGTAAAAAATTATCCATGTTTTTACATATGTAATGTGCTTAATTCGTTATTGTATAACCCGAATGAGATTGAGAGTTGAATTAAATGCGAAAATGAAGCCACGAGTGAGGTTGGGGAATCTGTAATATGAACATAGTGGCATGCAGATAGAATGCGTTCATTCCTAAGTATAGCAGATATAAGATATAAGGTTGGATTTCTTTTACCCTTCCGTGGTGTGTAGTTGGTAGCGCCTCTACGTAGTAATTATAGGTCCTAGGTTCAAGTCCCGGTCGGGGTAAAAATGATTCATGTTTTCACATATGTAATGTGCTTATTTGGGTATATTTATATGTATATGTATATGTATATGTGTATATATATATATATATATATATATATATATATATATATATATATATATATATATATATATATATATATATATATATATATATATATATATATATATATATATATATATATATATATATATATATATATATATATTTCTGAGCTGATTAAATAAAAAACACACACACCGACTGCTAAGATATATCTTCAATGCTTATCTCAGCGAGTGTGCGTGTGTTTGTGTGTGTTTTGATTCCATTTTTCCCTCTTTACCTAAGCTGTTTTAACGAGAGAATGAGTGGATTCTTGCGGCATCATACATCAGCATAATTGTCATCATTTACGGCCTTCTTTTGCCTCTTCTGGTCTTTTTCTCTTCCCTACATAATGGCGTCTGTGACTACTTAATTGTGATTACCTACTTGTGTTTACGGGAAAGAGCCCAAAGCTCGTATTTTCCCGTCCCCTGATCGGTTCCATTTTAGACTTAGTGATACTTATCATACCTGTCCTTAAAACTATGGATTGAGATAGCATTAACTACCTCCTCGCTTAGCCAATTCCAATTATCAACTACTCTTACACTGAAAAAGTATTTCCTTACATCCTGCAAAGAAGTTTTCTTACGAAGCTTCAAACTATGACCTCTAGTTCTAGAGCCAGCCATATCAAAATATCGAGGAGAGTTGCCGTGGCCTGAGACCTATCTTTAGTCTTTTCGTGACCTGTTTAGGCCTTTTGTGACCCTAGGTGCCTTTACCTTTGGATTCCTCTTGACATCTGTGGTTTTCTTTAGGTGCTTTTATATCTTAGTTTTTCTGTTTTCTATACAGTCCCAAATCTGCCAAAATCCTTTGAAATCCTTGCGCTAATTTTTAGGTCTTTGTAATGTCTTCGAAGTCTTTACAGGAATGTAAATTTTCAGAATTAGTTTTAGTTCTTTGAGAGGTCTCAGGATTCGAATGTTGCACTACATGAATTTTGAAGATGTCACTGGTGTTCGCAGAAATTGTCTCAGCTTTGAGGTGTTCTTTATCTAAGAAATATGAGCAAAAAAAGATAGAAGGTTAATATGACATTAAATATTCATTCTAGTTCTTGACGACGAAGAGTATATTGAAGAAATCTTGCCAATGAATTTTGGGTCGGCATTATGACATGAGATTTTCTGGTTAGGATTTAGGACAGTGTTTCTTTATGCTTTTCTTTTCAGTAGAAAGGTTATTTTCTTTGTGTTATGGTCAATGGTTATCAGTTGCTGTGTCATTTGAAATAAGCAATAGGACTGTTAAATGTTGTACAATATTTCTCTTTCCTTTTTAGTTAAGATCTTTGAAGAACTTATTATGTACTTGTATTGATGCTCATAGTAAAGAACTGTACCACTCTGAGTAATTACTGAGTAATACCTAGAAAATTGAACTTGCTTAAACTTGAATAATTCTGTCTTTGTTCAGAGTATATATTCTGTTTCTAATTTCCTGTTTTTTTTTTCATTAAATATTAATGACATGAAAACATAATGAAACCACACTGATTTGTAGATGTAAATATATTTCAATATATTTAAGTAAAAATGACGACATCTCGAGCTTAAGGACTATATGAGTCGCCTAGTACCATAGTGGGTTAAGTGCCAACACAACAAAATGCCAGAAAATGTGCTTAAAATTTTGCAACTTTAAAACTTTGATATTTCGACAGCCGATCATGTAAAATCGATTTTTTATAGCATCAGCATAATAGGAGCGGCTAACGAGATATCAAAAGTTGCGAAACTTTAAGCGCTTTTGCTGGCATTTTGTTGCTTTGGCACTTCTTCCAGTATATAGAACTAATGCCTTATGTAAGCCTTTTGACAAGGATCCTGCTGTTGATCTAGGGCTGGAGTGGGAGGAGTCAGAGATGGAACGCAGAAGGAGCTCCGGGAGACTTAGAGGACTAGATCCATCTTAAATGATCAGTCACAAATCATCTAACGCTGAAGCAGCATAGTCAGTGGGTTTAGTATAGCCCTAAAACTCTCGGGGATGTAAATTTTATCTAAATACATGTAATTCACTCTGCAACATAGGCCGCTTTCACACCAATTATCACGTCTCACATGGCATGCCACATGCCACGCCACTGGAAAACGAATATCAGGAAATATATGAAACCTTTCACACAGAAGTGGCGTGACACGTCCCATGAGCCACGTGCGACTTGCACAGCAAGTCGCACGTGACACATGGGACGTGTCACGCCACTTATGTGTGAAAGGCTTCATATATTTCCTGATATTCATTTTCAACTGGCGTACCACGTGTCATGCCACGTTCGACATACCACTTTGGTGTGAAAGCGACCATAGAGCTCAGTTTGAACTTACCTATCCATTTCTTTACAACGCACAGTTCTTCTTTGAATTTATATGATGTTTAACATAGATGTCTCTGATTGTATTGTGAACTGCATTTTAGGAATTATTTTTAATTCAAGCAATAATTTTGGGGTTATATATTTAATAAACTACACATGAGATCACACACACACACATACATACATACATTCATACATACATACATACATACATACATACATACATACATACATACATACATACATACATACATACATACATACATACATACATACATACATACATGAAACACTCAGAGAACAAATAAGATCTTTGGAGGAAGCAAATAAAGCACAAGGGCAGGAGAGAAAGGAACTAGAAAAAAGAATAAAGAAACTGGAAGGGGAAAAGAGTCAACTAGAATCTAGAATTTCTAATCAAGAAGATAAAAACAAACAGCTAAATGACAACCTAAAGGAATTAGATGTTAGTTCACTGCTATCTTCTGAGAGAGACGAGATTGCTGCTTGGAATGTTCAGATTAAGGAAAACATTGAACAGTTCAGAAAAGAGTTCCAGGAGCTGAATATGGAAAATGATGCCATGAAAACGTCCTTTGCTGATGCACTAAAGGGGAATGTGGCAGTAAAAGAGGCTGTAAAGGTGGTGGCACTGGAAAACATACAAACAGTTGATTATAAAGAGACAGTAATCGAAGAAATGAAAGACGTTGTGATGGAAAGGGCAAACCCACTCATCAGACAGGCACTTGATAAGGAGAAGACAGTGGTAATCTCAGGCATAAGTGAATCCCAGGAGCCAACATGGCAGGGGAGACTTGAAAAAAATAAAGCTAACGTTGTAGACCTGATAAGAAAGCTTGGAGTAGTATGTGGTCCTGAGGATATTGTAAACATACACCAACTAGGTAAATATTCGAGGGAAGGAAAGCCGAGACCAACAAAAGTAACCTTTGAGAGAGGGGAGACATGTAGGGAAATATTGTTGAGAAAAAAAAGTCTAAAAGACCTTCAAGAATGCAAAGAAGTGTTCATTAGACGATACAGAACACAGGAAGAGATGGGAAAGATCAAAAACTTGTTGCAAGAGGCAAGAAGGTTAAATGATGAAAGAAATGAGGAAGAGAAGAAAAATTTTCGTTACGGAATACTTCCAGACAAAGGGGAGATAAAGAAGATAATGACAGAAGATCAGGGGATGGGGCCTCATTAAGATTGTTATACACAAATGCTGATGGATTAGCTGGTAAGGCAGTAGAATTAAAAGATAGGATTCACAACAGTAAGGCAGATATAGTAGCAATTACAGAGACTAAGTTGAGTGAGGACATAAACAGTGTCACAGTTTTTCCTAAGGGCTTCAGAATACTAAGGGTCGAAAGATCTGAGAGGACTGGTGGAGGGATAGCACTGCTCATAAGTGAGAGGATTCAAGCTGAAGAGATAAACTTGGCTATAGAAAGTGAGTTCAGGGAATTTCTTGTTGCTCGCATAAATACTGGGTCAGAGAGCATTATAATAACTGTTGTATACAACCCACCAAGGAACCAAAATAGGCTTGAAATTTATGAGGAAAGTCATATAGGTACGATTGAAGTCATAAACTCAGTTGTTAACATGGCGCGGGAGAAAAAATGTAGGATTTTGATTATGGGAGACTTTAATCATAAAGAGATAGATTGGATAAATCTTGACCCACACAGTGGTGAGGACTCCCTTGGGGCAAGATTCCTAGATTGCGTACAAGGGAATTTCCTACACCAACATGTAATGGAACCAACAAGAGCCAGGGGTGGGGATGAGCCATCACTACTTGATCTGGTGTTCACAGATAATGTGTTGGATATTGAAAATATTGAGTATGAACCACCAATTGGAAAGAGTGACCACTGTGTGTTGTTGATGGAGTATATCATTGAAGACATTCTTCCTGAGAGTAGAGGCACTGAGGACATGAGGAGGAACTATCAGAAAGGAGATTACATCAAAATGAATGAGCTTTTTGCAGTTATTGACTGGAGAACCTTATTTTACAACAAATCTGTACAAGAAATGTATGACATCTTTTGTGAGAAATATGGGAAGATAGTAGATTGCTGCATACCTGTCACCAAAGTAGGTGTAATTCATGCCAGAGAGAAATGGTTCGATAATGGGTGTAAAAGAGCTAAGGAGTGGAGAGACAAATGCTGGAAAAGGTATAGGAGGAGAAAAAACATAAATGCCTGGCAAACCTACAAAAGAGCAAGAAATGACTACCTAAGTAAAAGGAGAGAGGCAGAGAAAGATTATGAGAGGGACATCACCAGGAAGGCTAAAGAAAATCCCAAGCTTTTCCACAGCTTTATCAGAGGAAAACTGAAGGTAAAAGAACAGGTTTTAAGGCTAAAGAGAGCGGATGGAAGCATCACTGAGACGGACGAAGAGATCTGCAAAGAATTGAACAAGGAGTTTCAGTCAGTATTTACAGTAGAAAATACCCCACCCCCTCAGATTGCAGTGATAGAAGCTCAAGGGCCGGTATTAGAGAACATCAACCTTACAGCCACAGAGGTATGCAAGGCGCTGATGGATTTAGATGTTCATAAAGCTACAGGTCCTGATGACATATCCCCTCATGTGCTTAAAAAATGCGCAAACACAATATCAGTGGCACTAAGTATCATATTTAAGGAGTCATTGGAGTCGGGGGAGATTCCAAGATGCTGGAAACAAGCAAATGTGATACCTATCTTCAAAAAGGGAAGGAGGGATACGGCTCTGAACTATAGACCAGTTTCCTTGACCAGCATAGTTTGCAAACTTATGGAGAAACTACTAAGGAAACATATCTCTCTTCACTTGGAATCCTTCAACTTTTTGTCAGTGAGGCAACATGGCTTCAGAGAAGGAAGATCAACAGTAACAAACTTATTAGAATTTTATGATGAGGTAAGCCAAATCTTACAGGAAAGAGAGGGTTGGGCAGATTGCATATTCCTAGACTTCCAGAAAGCGTTTGACACTGTTCCACATGGGAGACTTATTAGGAAGCTGCAATCAATGGCTAGAATAGGTGGAAATGTCTTGGAATGGATAAAAACTTACTTAGAAGGAAGGGAACAGAGGGTTAGAGTAAGACACTCAGTGTCTGAATGGAGAAGAGTTAGTAGTGGAGTTCCACAGGGTTCAGTTTTAGGGCCACTTTTGTTCCTTGTATATGTAAATGACCTACCAGAGTCTGTAAATTCATTCATGAATATGTTTGCAGATGATGCAAAGATTGTGAAGAAAGTAAAAAACGAGAACAATGGTAGAGAACTTCAGGAGGATCTAAATAATCTGCATGAGTGGTCAGAAAAGTGGCTAATGAAATTCAATACCTCAAAATGTAAGGTAATGAGAATGGGTACAAGTGCAAGAAGGCCCAAGCTTGACTACTCGGTGGCTGGAGTACAGCTTCAGGAGACAGAAAATGAGAGAGATCTAGGAGTAAACATATTGGCAGATTTGTCTCCAGAAATACATATAAATGGCGTAGTAAGGGCAGCATATGCATTCTTATCAAATGTAAGGGTAGCCTTCAGGCACATGGACAAGGAAATGTTCAGAAATATTTATGTAACCTATGTGAGGCCAAAACTCGAATATGCAGCCCCCTTTTGGAATCCGCACTTGAAAAAGCACATAGCTAAGCTTGAAAAAGTTCAAAGACATGCCACGAAACTGGTGCCAGAAATACGCAATCTCGGTTATGATGAGAGGCTGAGGGAATTAGACTTGCCATCACTCGAAGCTAGAAGAGTAAGGGGGGATATGGTGGCAGTCTTTAAATTCCTTCATGGTTATGATAGAGTGGATAGGGATCGATATTTCGATATGGCTGGCTCTAGAACTAGAGGTCATAGTTTGAAGCTTCGGAAGAAAACTTGTTTGCAGGATGTAAGGAAATACTTTTTCAGTGTAAGAGTAGTTGATAATTGGAATTGGCTAAGCGAGGAGGTAGTTAATGCTACCTCAATCCATAGTTTTAAGGACAGGTATGATAAGTATCACTAAGTCTAAAAATGGAACCGATCAGGAGACGGGAAGATACGAGCTTTGGGCTCTTTCCCGTAAACACAATTAGGTAATCACATACATACATACATACATACATACATACATACATGCATGCATGCATGCATGCATGCATGCATGCATGCATACATACACACACACACACATGCATACATACATACATACATACATACATGCATGCATGCATGCATGCATGCATGCATGCATACATACATACATACATACATACATACATACATACATACATACATACATACATACATACATACATACATACATACATACATACATACATACATACATACATACATACATGCATGCATGCATGCATGCATGCATGCATACATACACACACACACGCATGCATACATACATACATACATGCATGCATGCATGCATGCATGCATACATACATACATACATACATACATACATACATACATACATACATACATACATACATACATACATACATACATACATCACATACATACATACATACATACATACATACATACATACATACATACATACATACATACATACATACATACATACATACATACATACATACATACATACATACATACATACATACATACATACATACATACTATATATATATATATATATATATATATATATATATATATATATATATATATATATATATATATATATAGTTTATTGACAAAATATTACAAAAGTATTAAAAAAATATATTAAATTTTTTCTTTTTGCACAAAATAGCATAAGTAATAGAAACAATATTTTGTCCATCAAAAAAAGCTTATCCTAAAGAACAATACACATATTATCACAAACTTACCAACAAAAGTAAATAATCATGTTTATCTTAATGCCTAAATCTGAAATACAGTTAGAAGAATAGAATACATCCAAATATTACAAATTAACCTATACATACAAAAAATCAATGCTTTCCTCATTACAAGGTTGAATCTCTTCCTTATCTGTACAACTTTAGTACTTCATAAATATATTGACACACCTCGGTAATATGAAGCTCTTCATTCAAAAGTGATTGGACACTCAGATAGTTTAACATATTATATTTTTGTCTCACTGGTTGGGAGAAATTACACTCAATTAGCACATGTTCTTCACTCTGAACTGCCATTTGATCACAAGCACATACTCTCATTTCTCTTGGTGTTCTGCTCCACCTTCCAGTCTCTACTCGCAACTCATGAGACATTACTCTTAACCTTGTGAATGCCATTCGCAAATAATCTGGTACTAGCTCTTTGCTACTTTACACTTTATGTACTGTCAACTGACTATTTAAAATTTTTCTATATGTAAGATATTTTGTGGCACCTTCGGGTTTATTCAGTATTACAGATTTTATTCCACTTAGAGCAGAAGCTTCCACATTATTTGCAATATATGAATTTAAGAATTGATAACCAGGTGTATTTTCCCGTCTGCAGATGTCAAATACCACATAGAAAGGTTCTTCATTGTTAACCTGTTGCATTTTTTTGGTTAAAAATCCCCTTCTTCTTTCATTAACTTCATGTACTAAAGTTTCCAAACCACTTTCTATTAAACATAAGGATATTGGAGTGTTGTTTCTCGCTCCCAATAAACACTTTACTGCCCTGTTATAAAGTTTTTCCATGCAAGCTAAATTACTTGTGAACCAACTCTCAGAGCCATACAAAAGTGAAGAACTCAAAGCAGCTTTAATAACTTTAACCTTATATGCATAGGGCATACTCATGTTATTTATGCAGAATATACTAAACTTATTGAATGTTGCCGTACCATCGATTTCATGCTGTTTAAGTACTGAGTGCATATTTGCATCATCAGTAAACCATGCACCTAAGTACAGATACTTTTTACAATAATCTATTTTTATGTTGTTTATCACTATTGATGCTTTATCTCTGTCTTTTCCATTAACAACAAAATACTTTGTCTTCTTTTCATTAATCACCATACCATAAGCATTACAATAATCTAATAGAGCCTCAAGTTTTGATATGCACTTTTCACGAGATGTGCTTACAATCACCGTGTCATCCATCATTAAAAGAGTATGTAAATTTCCCAAAAAACCATCAATTTTCACTTTTTCTTTAATCATTCTCACCATTTTATCCATATAAATGACAAACAAAATGCAGCTCGTAGGAGCTCCTTGGCGTATACCTATAGATGTTGTTATTATAGCAGATTTTAACACACTTTTTGTACATGAATAAATATTTTGGATAGCTGACAACATAACCCTTCCACATCCCACCGACTTGAAACACTCGATTAAATCATATTTTGGTACCTTGTCGTACGCCTTACTAAAATCCACAAAAACTATATACAATTTTTGCTTCTTGCAAGCAGCATAATCCATCAGTAACCTTAAAGCCAAAATCTGCTCTATACACCCTCTACCCTTCTGAGCTCCGGCCTGACACTTATCTATATTAAACCATAAACTTAACCGTCTCATCAAAAGCATATCATAGATTTTTGCCAAGTTGTTCATTATACTTATGCCCCGATAGTTTCTGCAATCTCTTCTATCCCCAGATTTAAATAGAGTGATCAGTTTATTGTGGCACCAAGCAAATGGATAAAGGACATTTAAAAAAAGGAAATTAAAAATTGTAAGGAAAAAGGATAACCATGTCTGTGGTAGCATCGTAAATAAACCAGGACACATTCCAATATAACTCTTATCTTTTTTTATACTTTGCACTGCCATGTCTAACTCTTGAGCAGTAAAGGGATCATCCAATATGGGAATATTAGGTGAGTCTGACACATCAGTGATTTGATTAGGATTAACTGTCGGAGGATTAAACAAATTTTCGAAATGCAATTTGAAATTGACATCTTCAGGTTGCACATCATTGGGTTCCACCACATTGCCATTCCAGTTAATAGATTTCCATATAATTTTTGGATCATTTTTTTCAAATATTCTCCTCCATCGAGGGTGGTCTTGATCCCATCCATTAAACTCTAACTCCCCAGATTGAAAAACTCTGCACTCTCTTGCTACATTATTGATAATCTTATTACCTGTCTCTAAAATATTAAAAATGTTCTCATTATGAATTTCAAATAATTCTGGGGGCTGAGTTTCATTCATGACTAATTTGAATATATCCAAGTCTACATTCTTATGGGAAGGACCCCGGATTGTGTAACTGTTTTCAATATATTGAACATTATAGCAAGAACTACCTAAATTTAAAGCCCTCTCCATCAGCAAGGATGGCACTGTTTCCTGAATATCATTAAGATCAAGTTGAACCATTAGTGGGGCGTGGTCAGATCCTACAATATTCTGGTTCATTTCAACAGATTTTACATATTTCAGTGTATTTTCTTTTAAGACACATACATCAATCTCAGATATCCAATTTGATCCTCTTTTAAAGGATAAACCTCCTTCTAACCTTTTACCCTTATATACTAGGTGATTACCTATCACCATTGTGCTGCCACGGCAAAGGCTCAGCAATTGTCTCCCATTTTCATTCACACTTGTATCTATTACCCCTTCATATACACATGCACACATGCATGCATATATATATATATATATATATATATATATATATATATATATATATATATATATATATATATATATATATATATATATATATATATAGCTTTCTCCATCATAATATCATATCTCATACGGTATCTTCACCTCATCTCTGGATAATTACTTTATAGGACTTTATTTCTTCTTTTAAAGTAATTGATATAGTTCAATGATGAGTTTAAGATGATTTAGTCAGTAATCAATTATAACAGGAATATGTGTGTGCATAATTACCTAATTGTGCTTAAGGGAATGAGCCTTATGCTCGTAATCCCCCGTATCCTGGTGTGTTCCAATCATCAACTATTTTTACACTAAAAAAGTACTTCCTTACATCCTGCAAAGTAATTTTCTTACGAAGCTTCAAACTATAACCTCTAGTTCTAGAGCCACCCATAGCAAAATGTCGATCCCTATACACTCTGTCAAAACCATGAAATAATTTAAAAACCAACATCATACCCCACTTTATTCTCCTACCTTCGAATGATGGTGAGTCAAATACCTTCAACTTCTCCTCATAACATAGATTGCGTATTTCTGGCACCAGTTTCGGGGCATTTCTTTGAACTTTTTCCAGCGTAATTATATGCTTTTTCAAGTGCGGATTCCAAAAGGGGGCTGTATATTCAAGCTTTGGCATCACATGAGTTTCATAAATATTTCTGAACATACTCTTGTTCATGTGTCTGAAGGTTACCCTTACATTTACTATGAAAGCATATACTGCCCTTACTATGCCATCTATATGCATTTCTGGAGACAAGTCTGCCAATATTATTTTATGAGTGTGGCACCAGGACAGGTAAAAAAAATACCCTCATCAGGACCGGACACAAAGAAAACATTAAGGTGAAGAAAAATTAAAGGTTAAGGACAAGGCCGAAATAGGGATACACAAAGGGAAAAGGACAGGCTGAAAAAATAATATAAGTAGGGAGGACCTAGAGATATGGCAGGCATAGGTCCTGAGATGATGGTAAATCCGCTTTTTGAAGGAAGATAGGCTATAAAAATTAGGGAAGACAGAAGGAGGAAGAGAATTCCAGAGGCTGCAGGTGGATGGGAGGAAGCAATCACTGCACACTGCACCGACCAAATCGCAAACTACAAATCTCCACACAGTGCTTGTAAGATGAGGCCGATTGGAGAGTGTTGCGCTGCCTCGGCAGTGGGAGAGGGATGCAACTCGCCAACTCATTAGAGCAGCGATGAAAGTAATAGTGATAGAAAATAGATAGGGATCATAAGTTACTGCGAAGAGAAAGAGAATCCAGATTAAAAGTTAAAGGGTCATTGATGAGTCTGACTGCCTTAGATTCAATCCTATCAAGGAGATAAGTATAAGAAAAAGCACCCCAGATGTGTGAGCATTATTCTAAGCAGGGGCCTGTAAGACCTTTATGGATTTTACGTATCTGATAAGAGAAAAAGTAATGACAAAAACGAAACAGAACCTCCAATTTTTGGATGCAGATTTAGAAATTTTAAATATCGATTCCTCCACGACTAGTCAGAGTTATCTGGATTCCTAATATGTTAACAGAATTAAGTTGGTAAATTTCGTTTGTGTCAGAGACAATAGGGCTATCAGGAGGAGAAGATAAAGAGATAACCAAAAACTGTCTTGGAGATATTAAATTTAACTAGATTTTGGGTGCCCCACTTAGATAGCCTTTGCAAATCGGAGATTAGAGCAGAAGAAAGAGTGATACGAGACTAATTGCGAGTAGCAGATGAAGATTGTGAAGAAAATGCAAAGGAAAAATGAAGGGTGGAGGAAAAATGAAGGTCTCTTGAACTTCTGTACCAGCTATTGAGTATCCAAGCTTGGGCCTTCTCGCAATTGTATTCATGCTCATTACCTCAAGTTTTGAAGTCCTGAATTTCATTAGACACTTTTCTGACCACTCATGGAGGCTATTTAGGTCTTCCTGAATTTCTCTAACATTCTTCTCGTCCCTTACTTTCTTCACACTCATTGTATCATCTGCAAACATATTGAAGAATTAATTTACAAAATTCTGGTAGGTCACTTACGTATACAAGGAACAAAAGTGGCCTTAAAACTGAACCCTGTGGAACCACACTACTAATTCTTCTCCTTTCAGACACTGAGTGTCTTATTCTAAGCCTCTGTTCCCTTACTTCAAAGTAAGTGTTAATCCATTCAAAGACATTCCACCTATTCTCGCCATTGTTTGCAGCTTCTTAATAAATGTTCCATGTGGGACTGTATCAAATGCCTTCTTAAAATCTAGGAATATGCAGTCTGCCCAGCCCTCTCTTTCCTGTAAGATCTGGCTTACCTCATCATAAATTTTAATAAGTTTGTTATTATTGATCTGCCATCTCTGAAGCCATGTTGTCTCTCTGACAAAATGTTGAAGGACTCCTGGTCAAGGACACAGGCCTATTGTTTAAAGCTGTATCCCTCCTTCCTCTTTTTTTTTTTTTGAAGATATGTAACACATTCGCTTGTTTGCAGCATCTTGAAATCTCTCCAGATTCCTGAGATTTTTCAAATATGATGAATAACACTTCCGATATTTTTTATTAGCATATGTCTTAAGTATGGAAGGGTATATATCATCTGGACTTGTAGCTTTATGGGCAACTCAGTCCGTCAAAGCTTTGCATACCTCTGTGGCTGAAAAGATGATAGTCTCTAATATTGGATCATGATAACTTCTCACCGCAATCTAAGGGGGTGGCACACTTTCTTCTGTAAATATTGACTGAAACTCCTTCTTCAATTCTTCGCAGATCACTTCATCCATCTCAGCAATGCTTCCATCTGCTCTCTTTAACTTTAAAACCTGCACTTTGACCTTTAGTTTTCCTCTGATAAAGCTGTGGAAAAGTTTGGGATATTTTCTAGCTTTCCTGGTAATACGCCTCTCATACTCCTTTTCTGCCTTTCTTTTTTTACTTACTCATGGGTAATTATTTCTTACTTTTTCATAAGTCTGTCAGCCTTTTATGCTTTTCTCTTCCTATACCTTTCCCAGCATTTGTCTCTCCACTCCATACCTCTCTTACACTCATTATTGAGCCTTTTCTCTCTGGAATGAATAACTCCTATTTTGGTGGAAGGAGCGCAACAAGTGACTATCTTCTCACATTCCTCACAGAAGATTTCGTTCATTTCTTGTACAAATTTGTTGTTAAAAAAGGTCCTCCAGTCAATAGCTGCAAAACTCTTTTTAGTTTTGTTGTAATCTTCTTTTGGATAGTTCCTCCTCGTGCTTTTCTCAGTGCCCCTACTTTCTGGCAGAATATATGTTATGATATACTCCATCAACAACACACAATGGTCACT